>JAODFX010086457.1:0-18048 GCA_027580035.1 Dorylogaster longipes | reverse complement strand
CTGTATCGGTTGGAAAATATCGCCGATATATCGGTATCGTATCGGATGCATCCCTGATTGAAATGCTATAATTGAAAACTCCCTTCAAGTCCCTAGCGACATTTCTTCGTATTTTGGTCACAAATTCTCAAATAATTCCTATTGAATGGCGGCGCCGTTCGTCGTGTAATTAGTGCGACCCTTTTCCAGGCGAACACGCTGCCTTGCACGTGCGTGGACTGCGAAGAGTCCTGCCCAGCGCCGGCGCCGCGCCCTCCGCCAAGCCGTCCCTTCGAGATCTTTAACCTCGACGGCTACGTTGTTGTGATGGCCATCGTCTTCGTAGGTGGCACGATCGGCTTCCTTTTCGCCGTGTTTGTCTGCAATGCGTGCACCGCGATGGGTACGTATTCTTCTGCACGCCGCGTTCGAAACACCCCGATACACCTGCCATGACCACAATTGGAAACTCAAGAGGACAGACACACTACTCTTCTCCCAATACGGAGAGCTCACCAATCGATTCCGTTCTCGGTAGCACACGTTTGCGGGCGAACTAATCGAGGCGAGGACGAGTTCTTCGCAGCACGACATTGATTTTGGACATGGTGTCCGCTTAATTCTAATTTATATTGGTTTTTGGTTGTTTGCAGCTTCACATTATTCAGATTATTATTTGACCAATGCATATGACGTTGCGCTATGTGATGACGAGATCGGAAACGCACAAGGTAGACATCAGCGATTGATTGCTGTTCAAACTTTTTCAAAACTCTCGAAGGCGAATATTACATTTACATCTTGCAGGGGCGCTTTGTGTTGTGTAATTCTTCCCTTCACGATTATTAATATTTATAAATTCACATGGACGCAAAATTCTTCTGCAATTTATTCTTGCGCTATTGCGACGAACATGAACATTTTTCGTGGTCGAGACTCTTTGTACATACACAAGACTCTTTCAAAACTCTTCCAGTCTTATATTAATTAAGTCAGTATGCGCTTATTTATCCCACCTAACAATTGTACATGTCCATCCTGCACATGCTCATCCAGTAGCTGAATAATTTCCTGAAAATATAACGACGCCAAACCTTCGGTTTTTAACATATTTGTCAACAAATACACTTGGGAATGCATGATAAGCAATATTTCTATTAACATTCTTCAGGGTTGCATCCTTCGGGGGTTGTATACTTGTATATGCCAGTTGGAAGTAGATATGTTTCATTTTAAAGATGGTGTTGGGGTGGTTTGCAGTGGCGGGATTAATCCGGGAACGCAGTAGACGTCTGGACCATCATACATCATCCCGTTCCGCGCACGGCGACAGCGAGGATAGCCCATTGCAGCAATCGAAAAGATCTAGTATGTGATCTTTGTATGTCCCCTCACTATTTTCACTCATGCTGCTTTGTCGAATGTTGTTCGGCGAGAAACAAACCCATTGTAGTAACATGTGTGCGTTTAGTCAAAAAAAAAAAGTTTTTCCCTAACAACGTCTTGTCTCATGCGTTGGTTACAATTCTGTTCTTTTAGCTGCTTGCAAACATCAACGAATGTGTAATTGTAGGTAGTATACGCCCTATATAGACATGTCCATCCTTTTCACCTACTACTACCGTCGCCAGCCCTACGTACTAGAATCTTGCTTTCTGTGCTAGCGACAATTGTAGTTCGATGTTGATGCTGGCTTTTTGTAGGCGTCGCATCCGAGCCGGAGCATGAGATGGACACGCGCTCCGTTGATAAGTCGGACGGCGGCGAGTTCGAGTCGTCCTTCATTGAGAAACTTGGTGCAGCCACCGACACCTACCTGCACAAGTTCTTCGAGGCGTGGGGCACGTACTGCGCGGCACGTCCGTGGTTCATCCTCTTCCTCGGGTGCTGCTTCTTCGTGGGCCTCAGCCACGGCGTCAAGTATCTCGACGTGACGACCGATCCGGTGGAGCTGTGGGCATCGCCTTCGTCGCGCAGCCGCGTCGAGAAGGAGTTCTTCGACGCTCATTTCGAGCCTTTCTACCGCAACGAGCAGTTGATCATCAAGTCGAACAAGCCACCATTGTTCCACAATAACTCCGATGGCGGAATCGTGTTCGGGCCGGCGTTCGACGAGGAATTCCTCAAGGAGGTCTTTAACATCCAGGAGAAGATCAAGGCACTGGGGGCCGGTACCGAGCATGCCCTCGAGCGCATTTGCTACGCGCCGTTGAGGAGCGCCGGCGATCAGCTGGACGTAACGCAGTGCGCGGTGATGAGTGTCTGGGGATACTTCCAAGACGACATGGAGACGTTCGAATCGTCCAGCGTTGAGAAGGGCTTCATCGTGAATTACCTCGATCAAATTATGACGTGCACGCAGAACGCGTTCAATCCAAACTGTCTCGCCAACTATGGCGGTCCCGTCTTGCCAGCGATTGCCTTCGGCGGCTTCTTGCGCCCGAACGAGTTCCCTACGTCCAGTTCTCACTACTCGAATGCGACGGCCATCATTCTCACCTTCCTAGTGAGCAATCACCACAATAAGACGAAGCTCCGCCCGGCGATGTAATGGGAAAAGGAACTGGTGGCGTTCATGACAAACTACACGGCGCACGAGAAGCCCGACTACATGGACATCGCCTTCACGACTGAACGCTCCATCGAAGACGAACTGGATCGCGAAAGTCAATCGGACGTCGCCACAATCCTAATATCATACGTCATCATGTTTGCGTACATCGCAGTCTCGCTCGGTCACTTGGGCAACAAATTCAATCGCTTGCTAATTGACAGCAAGATCACGCTCGGCTTAGGCGGCGTGTGCATCGTGCTAGCGTCCGTTGTGAGCTCCGTCGGTCTCTTCGGCTTTATTGGCGTGCCAGCGACGTTGATCATCATCGAAGTGATTCCATTCCTCGTGCTCGCCGTTGGCGTCGATAACATCTTCATCTTGGTGCAGACGCACCAGCGCGAGCGCCGTCTGGAGGGCGAGACAGTTGCGCAGCACATCGGCCGGGTGCTGGGCCAAGTTGGCCCCTCGATGCTGCTCACCAGCGTATCCGAGAGCTGCTGCTTCTTCCTCGGCAGCCTCAGCGATATGCCCGCAGTGCGTGCCTTTGCCCTGTACGCCGGCATGGCGTTGCTCTTCGACTTCCTACTGCAGATCACCTGTTTCGTCAGCTTGCTCGCCTGGGACACGGCACGACAGGAAGGGAATCGCTTGGACATCTGCTGCTGGATCACCGGGAGAAAGGACTCGGACCAGCAGCGGCACAACGAGGGCTTGCTGTACAGCTTCTTCAAGGAGATCTACGTGCCGTTCTTGATGAATCGCTACGTGCGTGCTTTCGTGATGGTCGCGTTTTTCGGTTGGCTGTGCTCGTCTATTGCGGTCGTGCCGCATATCGAAATCGGGCTGGATCAAGAGCTATCGATGCCGGAGGACAGCTTCGTGCTGAAGTACTTCCGCTTCTTGAAGGAGTACTTGAGCATTGGGCCGCCGATGTATTTCGTCGTCAAGGGCGGATTGAACTACAGCATACCGACGCATCAAAATATGATCTGCGGCGGGCTGGCGTGTGATTACGATTCGCTCTTTGGGCAGATCTATGGTGCATCGAAAACGCCGCATGACACCTACGTCGCGCAGAGCAGCAGCAGCTGGCTGGACGACTACATCGACTGGTCAGGCATCAACCGCTGCTGCCGCTACAACAAGACGACCGGCGGCTTCTGTCCTCATACGAACAAAGCGTGCGAGCTGTGCACGATCGATACGAACACGACGTTCAAGCGGCCGACGTCCAGCGCGTTCCGCCACTACATCTCCTTCTTCCTCGACGACAATCCGGACGAGGTATGCGCAAAAGCTGGGCACGCTGCGTACAAGCAAGCCGTCAAGCTGGTAGGCCAGCAGCCACGGGGGCTCGACGCCGATGTCGGCGCGTCCTATTTCATGTCCTACCATACACTGCTGAAGACCTCGGAGGATTACTATGAAAGCATGCGGGCCGCGCGCGTCATCAGCGCGAACATCACCGCGACGCTAAATCGCAAGCTGCGTGATCTGGGCGAGACGAACGCCACCGCCGAGGTGTTCCCGTACAGCGTCTTCTACGTCTTCTACGAGCAGTACCTCACCATGTGGCCGGACACCTTGCAGAGCATGTTCATCAGCCTGACGGCGATCTTCGTCGTCACGTTCCTACTCATGGGCCTCGACATCTTCTCGTCCGTCGTGGTTGTGATCACGATCGCAATGATCGTCGTCAATCTGGGCGGACTTATGTACTGGTGGCACATCACGCTGAACGCGGTGTCGCTCGTCAACCTCGTCATGGCTGTCGGCATCAGCGTCGAGTTCTGCAGCCATCTCGTGCACAGCTTTGCAATGTCTGTGGAGAACACACGCATCAAGCGTGCCGCCGATTGTCTCACGCGCATGGGATCGTCGGTGTTCTCCGGTATCACGCTGACGAAGTTCGGTGGCATTGTGGTGCTGGGCTTTGCGAAAAGCCAAATTTTCCAAGTATTTTACTTCAGAATGTATTTAGGTAGGAGACCATATATGCATGCATGCGGTAAGCGAAATTTATCTGTGTTATTTATTTGCAGGTATCGTTTTATTTGGCGCAGCGCATGGTTTAATCTTTCTACCCGTCCTCCTAAGTTACATAGGTAAGTTGACTCGACTGACGATTATTCTGGCACTCTTGCTCTCTAGTGTGCTCATCTATGTCTTCACAGTTTTGTCGATTGTTTACGTAGCTAGGCTATTTGCGTTCTTTTACATTTCATTTGACATTCTTGTAGCGATCGAATCATGAGAGAAAATTTTGCACTCACATACTAAAACGACTAATTTTCTTGACCTTTAAAAAACAACGAACTGGCCGCGCGCGCATTGCATCCAATTGCTTACGCTTGATCATAAAACTACACAAGATATTAGCAAATAATCGTAAAGCTTAATTAACAGATTGAAAAGAAATTTAACCGGTTTAGGAAGTTTGGTAAGACAAAGTATTCTATCGGCAATGCGCTTCAATGAGGAACCAAGAAAGTAGTTGCTATTGTTAGTGTTTTATTGATGTGATAGGATAAAGTGTGACGTTGTTGTGTTGAATTGAGAGTAATTGATATCTGTTGCATGATGAAAAACGTGATTGTGTACAGGTTCTCCAATGAACAGGGAGAAATTGGCGAAGCACAGGATTTATACGGAACGATTCCAGGAAACATCATTGAACAGAGTAAGAATCTTACACCAATCTGCTAATAACTAATTTTCTCATACATTCCCATTATACTTGCAATCCTTAGCGAGTATTGAGTTAATCGTTTTACCATTGTTTGCAAAACTTTCTTGGTAGTTTTAATATAGGAAAAGGGCTTGTCTGTCTTCTTTGCTCGTGCTGCGCCGCAGTTTGTGCCTCTCCCGACCCTCATACACACGTTGCTTTTCATGGATCATTTCGATGTTATATTATTCAAGTATTTAGACGCGCAATTCGGAGCTTTGCAAACTTTCACGCTGACGGCACAATGTTGGCCGAGGTTTGTCAATTCGAGAAAAGCTTTTACATATTGGTAACCATCCTTTTAGACAAATTGTCTGTATTGGCTGGAAATCCCGCAATGAATTTGTTGGAGAAGTCTCCTGTAATGCTTTCAATGTTTCTGCGCACGCTAATGTCCACGCGTCTCAATTATTTGTGTTCGTTCTAGGCGTGATGTCGCATCGATATCATCGCCAACGAGAGCCGCGGCATCGCCACCCAAGTCACGGCAGCCTGGAGGAGTGTGATTCGCCTCTTCTGTCGCCATCGACGTCCGCCGGCGCCCACTACGACAGTGTAGTGTCGATCAATACGTAGTTAAACTCGTCTCGCCACTTCTCAAGAAAAAAATGAAACAAACAACCGAAACGTCCTAAAATAACTTACGAATTGTGATAATAACAGTGCGTTTTTTCTTTTGTTTTTTCCATATGTATGCATTACGAGTGATGCCATTGTTCTGGCAAACGTTGCGGGACAATGTGACATTCGTGCATTCCTACCTACTATCACCTGTATGTATATAATCAAAATTCTTAAGAAAGCACGCCAAATGTGCGAATGAAATGTTCCAACATAAAAACGCGTGCGGAAGCAAAATTGGTGTGAACGTGCAGTGGAGTTTGTTTTCATTTGAATCGTACATATATTTTAGCGCGTTGTATTATGTATTATGTGTTTCAAACATTATTTATTCTGTGGAACGTACTACAACGTGAGTGTGTTGCTTAACCGTGTCGTAATGTATTCCGGAGAGTGACGCATTATCAATAGGAGATTGCAATTTGATTTCGATTGTTAAACTGATTCATGTGTTGTTGCGCCCTTGTTAACCGACAAGACCGCCAACCAACCGCCTTCGGCTATCGAGGAATATCAGCTTAAAACAGAGCTTGAAATGGAAGGTTGTTTGAATTATTGATTATGAAACAAGCGCTCGTAAATTAAGGTGAAATGTTTCCGCGTTATTACTCTATCGGTATATTGTATAATCACACAGGGTGTCTTATTAAAAGAGTATTTAAAAGAGATTTTTAAATTACATAAGATAGGCATAAGTAAAATATATTTTCGCGGAGCTCTTTTGCGAAACTTTGACCATGAGAGTAGAAACTAGTTATTTTACTTGCATGATCCGTTAATATTTTCATTTTAACATTCCACCGATTTGATGTGCTTAATATATATGTTGCTTAGTTTGACGGGAGAGCACAAAGTTACGAATTCTTGGTTTCATTTTAGATCTGTTGATTATCTTTCATTACTTCTTATTGATTTTGTCATTTCATTGGATTTTTATAAGCATTCCACTAAATTCTGCAGATGGGTATCATATATTAATGACTAAATAGCAGCAGTGGCAGGAGAATCGAAATGCATTCTGCATGTGAAACTCTTTTTTTCTTTCTGATATATATTCTTTAAGCATTGAGTTGATCTATTTCTCGAGTTTTGCTCATTGTATAGGTAAATATGTGAATGTAAGAATTGTATTCTAAAGGCAAAACATGTTTTATAAAAAATCAAAACTCGTTTTACTTCAATATTTATACAGAACCTTAATTTTATGGAAAGCACTGACAAAATAAACTGGAGTGAAGTTAGCACCCCGAGCGCTAATACACTCCATAGGAAATCATTAAAAAATCTCCGTTATCCGAAGTGAGTGAAGTCCAATTTTTGCAGCATTCGAAAGGAAATTTAATTTGCCACAAACTAGTACAGCGGAAAATGTCCGTTATTATGAAAAATAGGAAAAACTATGGCTTGAATCCTCCATAAGAAATACATGAGCATTAGGCAAAAACCTTCCTCATTTCAATATACGATTCGAATGTAGTCAAATTTTTAGTTCGTTGGAAAGGAAATGTAATTGTGCAGGCATCAGTGAAAGCTGCCGAACTCATTTCTTACCTATCGGAAAAACTGTATGGAATCATGATCCATAAGAAATACATGGGTGCGTCATGGGAAAGTTTGGAGAAAAGCATGAAGAAACCACACCGCAATCACTCTACGGAGTAGAAGTTCGGCAATGTCCCAAAAATGTGTTCAAAAATAATCAATTTTTAAGATTCTGAAAACACGCGTCACAAATTTGTTCATATTTCCGAAACGAATTATCTGAATTGAGTTTTTTATATTACATCTAATAGATGAAAAACTTTTCTTTCAGACAGTTTTAATTTATTCATTCTAGCAAGCTTGAAAATGCGCCAAAAATGTGTTGCACTTCCGCACTTCCAAGCTAGCTAGTATCAAAGGGTTTGATGGGCATGAATGAACAACTCTTCTTCTATTAAAATCCTCATAGAACACGGAAATCAGACTTTTAGTTCCAGAAATATGCACTAAGGGTATAATGCATTTTTGCAAGATATTAGAACAAACAAATGTTTAAAAAAGTTGAATATATCAATTAATTTTTAAAAAGTATAAATAAACGCTAATAGGGTTGCCTATCTCAAAAGTAGAAATTCTGTACTCTACCTTTATTACATATGTATTGTTTACTGATTTCAAGTGATGAAAATTAAGTCTTGCCAGCATGGAAATTCAGTTAAAATCGAACAGAAAAATGCGAAGGCATTTAAATTCGTCTGAAAATTTGAATTTAGGTCAACTCATAGACAAGGCAGAACCAATAATGCTTGATGAAATTTTCAGAAATTTGGAGACACCTTTGTCAACTGATTGTACAAACCCACAAGGTAATTTAGTGCTTGAAGATGAATTCTTAGCATCACAGAAATTGCCTTCTAATTTTAATAATTTTTCCATTCTTAAACAATGTGCTTCAATTGGAACACTTGCGTGTATTGATGCTATCAAGAATAGAAACACTAAGAAGACTACTAATGACTATAATCGATGTGATATTGCCATTCGAAATAATGAAGGAAACACCAGAATTAAGAGTAATTTATTACATAATAACAACTCTACTCATGAAACGTCCACTAACAACCAAAAGAATGGACATGCAAGAAATATGGCTCGAGCCATGACGCTAAGAAGTTCTAAGACTTCAATTAATTTGAGCCCTAATGCTAGCCTAACTAATGTAGAAGAATTGGCAGATAAGTCGCAGAAAAAAACATCTATTCAATCATTGTCTAAGATACCAAATAGCCCCTCAAAAAAGAGGATGCTGTGCAATTTGAACAAATCTTCAAAATTGCCTTCAAACTCCAATTTGATTAATAATCAGGCAACAAGAAATGAAAAAGGATTAGAATTGAATAATAATTTACAGCAAACTGACACTAACTGTAGCCTTAATGTTACTGGTGTAAAATCAAATGGTATTGCAAAAAGATCTAAACTAACAAAAGGCAATGGAAAGAAGAGTAGATTAAGAAATAATGTGGAAACAGTTGGAAAACCTAAAAGCAAATTAGTTTCTGGGTATTGTTCCAATGGTACTGATAAAATTCTCAACTCACAAGTAGTTATTTCTGACTCATCACAGAAATTACCAACATCCAATTCTCAAAATTTCAGGAATGCAAAGGCAAAAGAAGTTACATGTAAAGCATCTGCAGGAATTATTAATGCTTACAACACTTTAACCATTTATGAGCATATTGCAGAGAAATACACTGAACTGCATCAAAGACAAACTGACTCTGAAGATCTGGTTTCTAATGAAGGCTCAATAAAAGGGAAGCCAGTATGTATATTGACATGACATTGCTTAGTTCACATGTGAGCCATTGTAACTTTTACAGAGTCGCCAAAAAAGACCCGCATAAAGTAAAAAGACAATGTTAATGGGAGCTTGCATCTTTACTGCTGTCTATTCTGTACGTGCTATTGTAATTTACATTTGATTCAGTGTCAGAGAATATGGGCTCCTCTTGTGCTACAGAAAAAATCACAAACTAGTAATATTTACTTTCTAGTCCATAAAGGAGATTGACATCCACATTTCTTCTACGATTACAGTGGTGTGTAAACATACATTAATCTCAACCCAGGTGGTTAATAGTTTATTGAGAATAACCTTAAGTTAAACATATTTTAAACTCACAATAACAATAAAGTAGGTCTGTGCAATCAATCTGCATGTTCATGCTGTGCTTGAGCTTCACTTTCTTGCCAATTATGTTTTATTGATTCTACCACCCATCGCCAGCACATTGACCGGCTGAAGTAGTAAACTGCACAGAATATAATGAAGCACCAAGAGGCAACCAACAGAATATCAGTCTCTTTGTGGGGGGAACTTGCAACAGGTCCTGCAAAGTCTGCTGATATAACAAATGATTTCTCAGCAGCTGCAATGCCTGTATTCTTTGTGATAAAGCGAGAAAACTGCTCCAATGTGTAATCACTCTCATTAAACTTGTCAATAATCTTGCCATTATGCAGTAGTAACAGAGATGGCACTCCAACAATCCCATTCTGTGTGTTGAACATATGATACACAATTGCATTGATTGCAACCATCTTCAAGCCAGGGAATGCTCGTGGCAGAGCATTGAAATGTGGTGCAGCCAGGCTTGAGAATGTACAGTGCTTCGAAAAGAACAGCACACACAAGCAGTGGGCAGGCATATCCTTGCTTGTGATATTTGGATCAGGCAGCAGCAGCTTTATCAATTCAGTGTCATTGACAATTTGGACCTGTTGTGAACCCACATTAAGCAAGCAGTTTACATGCTTCTGTGTGATGTTAGCTGGCTCCAGTGGAACTTCAAGAGTTTGGTTGACTAATGCTACCATGCCATTCTCATTATTTGCATTGGTGGATGTATACTCCACTGATTGAAACATTGAAGATACATTCTGATGGCTGGCACTCATTCCTACTGTAAACATTTCGGCATCCTCTGACGAAGAACCTGCAACGACAGATTAGGCAGCGTCCACGATTCCATGTGCAACACTTACCTAAAATAATCGTATGAAAAATTAAGAAGCTGGAGATATATTGGAGTTGAATCATTGTAGGTTAACTCTGCAATCAAAACCATACAAAATTTGAATACAATACCAGACTTGACGTGTTCTACATATGACATTTATGACATCATTTACGGATGTAGCAGGGTCGCACTAGACAAACTTCAGATACTGACAATTACTGCAGCAAATCGGAAACCTGGCGAATGCTTAGTGCGTAATAAGTAGAAAAGGACACTTCGAAATGTGCTATATGGCATTGGTAATATGTATTTGCTGTAGAATATTGCAGATTCTTTTAGTTCACAGTGTCAATGGTGGAAACAAATCTCCACTCAAGCCAATAATGCCCATGAGCAAGTTGTAAAGATATGTAAAAGTACTGCCCACAACCAGCTTGTGGACTGCTTATCAGTTTACTTACACTTGATGCAAACATCATAACTAGTAAGTAACTTGGCCAAATCAAATTCACTCATGTTTGAAAATTTTATTTGGATTGCTCAAAAACATGATTTTTCTTTTAAGTACAATTGTATTTATAAACATAGCTGTGCAAACGCTTGTAAGCTGGTTTAATGTTTCCCAGCGTTGCTCTGCAAGTTTCTGCACGCCTTAAATGTGTTTTTCATCAGCATCGCCACGGTTACAGGACCAACACCACCCGGCGCTGGAGTGATATAACCCGCACGGTCGCGGCAACCGTCGTAATCCACGTCACCAACCAATTTGCTCTTCCCCTCAGGTGTTGTAATCCTCGTCAAGCCTACGTCGATAATACAAGCACCAGGTTTGACCATCTCAGGTTTAATCAATCCAGGTACACCTGAAATTGGTGCATTGTGATGGGTGGAAAAGACGCGATTAACGAAGTTTGTTCGAACTTTCAAGTGCATTTAACAATACCTGTGGCCGTGATAATGATATCAGCAGATTGGCAATACATCATCAGATCTTCAGGCTTTGTATTTCGATGGCACATGATAGCAGTTGCATCTAAGCCTGGCAGCTCATTGCGATAATCTGCATGTAGCATCTGAAAAATTGGCAAGCCAACATTCTTCGATCGGCCGCAGACTACCGCACGCTTGCCGAATGTGTCGATGCCAGTACTGAAAATTCATGTAACATTTAAACAAAAGAAGCTAATTTAGGCATGCTGAGGGCACAAACATACATTCGAATCAACTCAATCACAGCAAGTGATGTCGCAGGGATAAATGTGTCCATATTAGCAACCAATTTACCAATATTTGTGACATGAAATCCATCAACATCTTTATCAACATGCACAGTATTGCAGACCACCCTCTCGTTGATGTGCGGCGGCACAGGCAGCTGCACGAGGATGCCATCAACACTCGCATCATTATTCAGCTCCTCAATCTTGTTAATCAGCTCTTCCTGGCTGATTGTGCTTGGCAATCGCACCGTGTCGCTATCGATGCCCACCTCCTGCGAGGCGACCATCTTCTTGTTGACGTACGTGCAGCTTGCGGGGTCGTCGCCGACGAGGATCGCACGCAACGCCGGCCTCTTGTGGCCGCTTGCCACCCATGCGTCGATCTCGATACGAATCGCATTTTGGATCTCCGCCGAGATGCGCTTGCCGTCGATGATCTTCGCCGCACCTCTGCAACACACCGTAAAGCAATTCAAGCCAACCTATCGTTGCCACTCCACGCTGCATTACGCGTTCGTGAGCTGTGCCAACGCTCGCAAGCGCGACGTGCAGCGCATAGTTTTGAGGTTAAATACGCATCACCCACATAGTACCTGCGTTCACCTGCTGCGCGACGCACCGTAAATTGAATGTGCGCAACTCTCGTGGCTCTAACTTATTTCACGCATAAATTAATCGGAGACTGGCGTCTTGCGTCTCTACAGCAACAAGCTCCTGCGCGCAGAAAGTTTCAAGTGATCTGCTTACCCATTGCACCGTTCCATGGCTAGCGGAGGATCTTCTTCGCTCACGAAGAAGATGACTCGATCTCTCTGTGCGTCGCGACTTGCAGATTGCGGAATGAGAGCACACCAACCGCGTCCACGCTGGCGTAATTCGCACTGCAGTGTGGTGGCCGATGATAATTGTGTGCGGGATGCGCGATTCACTTGTTCTAACGAAAACTAATACCGAAAGTTCGATGACGCTTGCGCGACGTGTGCGGCAGGCGATGACGCACATTTTCGTCTCGATCGGCTTATCGAAGCGATAAACCGCAATTATTTCATCCGAGTGCAGCGCGTTGAGAAACTCGATTACGCAGATTGCGCTGATTGCGCCGACCTATTTCGGCGCAATTGCATAATTGTTTACGTAGTTTCGGCTCCGCGGTGTGCTGTTACTGTGCTGCATGGATTATGATAAGCAAATCATGCCGATACGCGGCAATAACCGATAACTCTTTGCTGATACGAAGATTGCTGTTTGCGAGCAAATTGTTAATGTGTTGGTGGCGATAGGAAAGTTGATCGGCTTGTCTCGCAATCAATGGAATTTCACCAATCTTTGCGTTCGATTGGTCGCAGATACTTGATTTCATTGACTGCCGTGTTTGGTTTGTTGTTCTTTTTTTTACGTGTTTAACTGAATCGTATTTTTTGTTGCCAATTTACATATTGAATATTGCCTATGAGGAGTCTATGGTCACCATTTGCGTGAAGTGGTTCTCCACTATAACAACGGCATTAACGACCTCAAAATGTTAGGCATAACTGTAAGTTGGACGTTAACTGTGATTCGGCAATTAAATGTTTGCGGAACCATTTAGGACGTGAGTATAATTCAAGTACGCCGTGGTTTGTAATGCCGGCTCTACACTTTTGTGCGAGTTCTCTCGAGAAAGTCTCAAGAGAGACATCGCGAGAGAAGGCGAGACATCGCGAGAGCATCCAATTATCCAATGCATTTTGCGAACACTGAGAGAATGGACGCGTTATAAGTTACGACAGCTGCTGCCTTATGTCCTTATATGCTATAATCCATTAGTATTTGTATAAATGTACCAAAAACGAACGATTTGAAAGTCGGAAAATTCCCAAGAACTCTCACACATTGTGCAATGTTTTATTCTTATCATACCGATGCATAGATTCTCACATTTAAATCAATTGTTAAATTTATACCGATTACAACGTCCTTCAATTTCAATAATGCAAGAAGCATTCGGCCTGTTAATATTTAAACAAATCAAAGGATTCATTATTACCTCAAATCGCGGCAAATGAAATATGAGGTGCTTATAAGCACAATTAATTGCGCCGTGTTTGCCTCTCCCTCAAAGTACCAGGCATGGAATGGAGGGCCCACGAGGGGACAGTGAAGCACAGCGAGACAGAGCGAGCTGGCATAACATTTCGAGCGCACTGCTGCAGAGTCTTTAGTGGCGCATACATTCTGCCCCTGCTGTTGCTGCTGCTGCTGCCGGCAATAAATCAAGTTGATCTATTGCTGGCGAGTAGGTGTTCATATTCTGCTCACGCCTCACTTCGTTTGTTTCGAATATCAACAAACATGGCGTGTGTGTGGCATTTTGTTTCGTTTTGATATCAATTCTCGGTAATGGCTGTGTTTTGATAGCTGTTCGAGAAGAATGCGCTCGCTCAGCTCGAACACTCAACAAGATGCACGTTGTTGTAGGTGTTTGCAATTGACAGCTCGAACAACAATTTCTATGCAGTTATTATTGGTAAACGGTTTTTGCTGCGTTCGACTTGTTCGGGTTATTCCAAAACACACCTAATGGCAAACATCCAAATAATGGCAGCGTCTTCTCGCTGTACAGAATTATCTTATCGTTTTAAAGGATATTGAAAGAAGAAAGAAACCGTCTTAATCAGCGAGTGGGAACGAATTTTCCAGGAAACAGAAATACAAACACTGCGTATTGTTTACAGTGAAATGAGTGAGGAAACTGAATACTTGATACTGCGGGCAGGAGAAGTTCGTGTCCACATTTTGCTCCTGCTCACTTTCCTGTTCCCAGCCGCTGAATGTATACGTAGCAGAAAGGTTCGCTGAGACATGTTTTAAAAACAAGTTTTATCTTTGCTACATCAAATAATGAAGTTTTACCATGACCAAGAAAAACTATGTGATCTATCGGATTACAAATGTGGTAGAAACATTGCATTTTTGTCCGATATTATGACGCAAAAAAAACAATGTCAATATTTGCTGACAAGGTGAAACAAAACATATTTATAAAATGCGGCAGAAAGTTCAAAACACTGCTTGCTTGCCGCTAAATGTATGCGCTCCATTTGAGTGAAAACAAAATTCGCTAATTAATTAATCGCGAAATTAAGCATTCAGCCTCCACTTTGCTTATTATTTTAATTAAGAACTGAGCATTCCGATCGACTGCGTCCGGCTCGAACATGCTGCAAGAAGAAAGTGCGCGTTGATTGATTTTTGCGCATGTAACAAGAACTGCTTGGACGTGTGTTTACGCTCAAGGAAGTCATTTTTGCAGCTTTACTAACGTGCCGCAAGTGTTGATGTATATGGACATTATATCCATTACCCGCAATTTACTCGAACAGCTATAATCGGATATTTAAATAAGGTGCTGCTTACTTCATCAACTCTTTTCATTCCGCATGGATGCATTGTGCAGACGGCACACAATGCATCATATAATTCCGAAGAGAAAGCCGATGGGTCAGAAATGATGTTCGCATCACACCGCCAGCAACGCCTTCGTCAATCCCATCATACGCTCGCAACCGGTCAGAGTGTGTGCGTGGTTTGTGCGTGCGCTGCGCTCGTGCGATTCGCAGGAGATAAGGCGGATCCGAGAGTTTCGCGAGCTCGCAGGTCGCACGGCGCGTGCGAATCGCGTCATAACGCTGCTTCAGTTTCCTGTCCCGCGTCGTGTCTCTCGTCTCGCCTTGGCCGTGCACGGCGTCGCCATTCTAGCGTTTTCATTGCCAATGCAACGCAATCCGACCGAAACGCTCTTCCTTGATTTGATCGCCAATTACTCACCACGTTCGCGTTCGCTGCGATTTCTATCACACCTCTAGCTTCCGACGCGCACTCCACGGCAAAGCAGTGCAGGCAATTCGGATTGCGTATGGCATGCCACGACGGAAGACAGCGGTAATTAAGTTCAATACGAATGTGTTTCGTGCGTATTTCAGTCATTTACAGGCAGAGCTGGCAATCAGTTGAATGAAGTACTTTACTTTGTACTAAAGTAATTTTTTTAAACTTTCAATAATAATTTATTTAATAATATTAAATAAAATATAAAATATACCTTAGAGAGTGGATAATCCGCACGTCAATAATCCGAACGCCTTTGCTACTATTTTTTTAAAGCGAATTTTAACGATTTTTGATGACAAATCAAGAAAAAAGCAGTTAGTTTGCAAATTATAATGAATTTGAACGATAAATCTTCTTTTTTAAATTTTATTAAATTAAGGTAATGTGTAAACAATCTAATAAAACATGACTCAGGCATCTGTATCATAAGACAATTTTTTTATGGATTTTTGAAGTCACTGGTCTTTTTTAAACTTCAAGAAAACCATTTATTGTCGGCATGAAAGAAAAAACACGGACGGTGCTAGCGTTGTTCAAATATATCTAAAAACATGTCCAGTTATTGTTCTTTCTTTTGAGGTATCAACCACACGGATAGCTCAAGAAATATAAAAATGGGGACCAAGAAACCAAATTAAAGCAAACAATTTAAGTGTAGTAAAGCACATAGAAAAAATTAAGAAAAACAAATTTTAATTAAAATCATTTATTAATCGTTTTCTAAATGTTCTAAATGTCTTCAAACTTCTGTTGTTGTTATTTTTAATATCATTTGCAATTTTATTGTTGCAAACGCTGTTTTAATTGTCTCATTGCCTTTATCCTTTAAAAGCTAGCTAAATTCAATTTTCCATTTGCTAGCATTGTTAGAAGCGCAATGTATACTCCAAGTTAGCAGTATTTGTTGTTGTCTATTATTTTCATCATTTATATATTAAGTTATTTCTATTTGCACCAATAAATAAAATTTAAATATATTAATTTACGTATGTTTTTTTTTTGTTGGGAACAGTCGGTGATCAAATTTTTACTATAGCAGAAAAAGAGATAAATACATTAAATCTTATTTTATCACAATGTAAGGAAAATTATATCACTTTTACATTAATCAATATCATGACTATTTGCAGTTCAGAATTAGTCTCAACCCGAAAATGCTGAAGAACGTTAAAGAAACTTTTGGACTTTTGGTATTACAATTCGAGTTGCTTACATCTGTTTATAGAGGGCGCAAGGAGTCACTCAATTATGTCTGCAGTTGATATGGAGCTGCGTCTTGACAAAGAAAGTTTGAGCAAACTCCACGTCAAATCCACTTTCGGGCCGAAGCACAAACAAACGGCAGCAAACAAAAGTCGCCCGGCGGAGACAACGCACATAATTGGAAAAGTAATTCGGGAGATGTTTGAAGAACGCCAACGCGTATCAAATAAACATAACGAACCCCACCATTAGAGGATCATCCCGCCGAAGAAGAAAGAGCAACGCGAGGGACAGTTGCGAACTCCGTTCGCCACCCTCGAGTCTTTTATCAACTTTCGCCAAATTGCGAATTCTTTTCGCCCTCCCCACAGTACTTGCGATATCAGCGCACCCCCAATTACCTCCAACAATGATTTCTTCTTCATTTAGATACTTGCGGACGATGGCAAAGAAAATGTTACGATTAAACTTCACCCAAAAATCTTTGACAAACTTTACCTACTCTTCTTACTTGAATTTATCCATGTTTTATTATGGTCCAACCGCACTACGCTAAATCATTGTGGAACTGCGTTTACATTTACATTTAATACGTAATTCGAATAAAACACTAAAAAATATTACTGCACACAAATAAAAACTAAACAACGGATTATTGACGTTCAGATTATCGATGCTTTTCGTATTTAAAAACAAAAACTTAGAAGAGTAAAACTAGAACTACTACTAGAAAAACAAAATCGTGTTGACCATTGTTATTTGGCACATTTCCACATGGAGACACACCAATAAATTAAATTTGTTAAATAGTAGGTGGGTTTCAATTGAAACAGAAACAATTGTGTGTGAATTTAAATGTCGCCATCTTTGCCGAATGGCAAATACAAGCGAAAACAAAAAACTCGTACACCCGAAAGCGCAATGCGCATGCGCACGAATGACGTCATTCGGAGCTGAGCCGTGCGCGTCGACGCGCTTCGCGTGTCCCACTTTTCCCATAATAAAAAGGAGCGCGCAATCCAAAATACACACAACGTGTTGCGCGTTGTCGTTCTCCGCTTTCGCCCACTAGATGGCACGTACACACACGCAAACCCCACGCGGGGCGTTAAAAGGGAGGCAACGAGATGGTTTTCTTTCGTTTTTTTTTTGCTTCCTCCTTTTTTGACTGCGTCCTGCCAGGGCTTAGAATAACAAAGGGGTGGTTGGACTGCAAAAATTTCCTTTTGCGAGCCAGTAAAAGTAAAAGTAAGCCGGTTAAAAGTTACCCCACAGCGCCAACAGCTTAATACACGGTGGCCAGAAAATTGCGGATAAACGCCAGGTAGAACGATTCTTTGTTCAATTCTGAGGTGATAATCTTAA
>JAODFX010084239.1:0-18093 GCA_027580035.1 Dorylogaster longipes | reverse complement strand
AGGTCTGTTCGACCTTTAAAATTTTACATGATCTGAGTTTAAACCGGTGTAAGCCAGGTTGGTTTCTATCTTTAATAGAAAAATTTAATATTTTAGTACGAAAGGACCAAATATTAATAAAATTTATTTAATATGAATAATATTAATATAATTATTTTGGCAGATTAGTGCATTAAATTTAGAATTTAATTATGTAGTTAAACTACAAATAATACTTGATGAGTGTAGATTTTATTGTTTTAATTATTAGTGGATTAATTTTAGTAGTATGTGTATTAGTTGGTGTAGCATTTATAGTATTATTAGAGCGAAAAGTTCTTGGTTATATTCAAATTCGAAAAGGTCCTAATAAAGTAGGTTTTATAGGTTTATTACAACCTTTTAGAGATGCAATTAAGTTATTTTCTAAGGAAAGTATTTATCCTTTAAAGTCTAATTATATAATTTATTATATTTCTCCTGTTATAAATTTATTTTTATCTTTATTATTATGAATAGTAATACCTATGTTTTCAGTATTATTAAATTTTAATTATGGAATTTTATATTTTTTATGTATTACTAGATTAAGAGTTTACACAATTATAATTTCTGGTTGGTCATCTAATTCAAATTATTCATTATTAGGAGGTTTGCGTTCTGTAGCTCAAACTATTTCTTATGAAGTAAGATTATCATTAATTTTAATTTCTTTTTTATTAATAATTTTGAGATTGAATTTAATTGATTTAATATTATACCAAATTAATATATGATTTATTTTTATATTTTTTCCTTTATCAATAGTATGATTTGTTTCAAGATTAGCAGAAACTAATCGAACTCCTTTTGATTTTGCTGAAGGAGAGTCTGAATTAGTTTCAGGATTTAATGTTGAGTATAGAAGTGGCGGATTTGCCTTGATTTTTCTTGCTGAATACTCAAGAATTTTATTTATAAGAATATTTTGTGTTTTATTATTTTTAGGTGGTAATTTTTATAGTTTAATATTTTATTTTAAATTAGTATTTATGGCATTTGTATGAATTTGGGTTCGAGGTACATTACCTCGTTTTCGTTATGATAAGTTAATATATTTAGCTTGAAAAAGATTTCTTAGTTTATCATTAAATTATTTATTTTTTTATATAGGTTTAAAATTTTTTTTTATAATTTTAATTTTTTAGTGGATAAAATTTAGTATAAGAATAAATAGTAAATATTTTTATGTTAAATTTATAAATTTAAATAATTTTTAAAAATCTAACTTAATTTTTTGTTGGATAAAATTTAGTATAATAATAATAATAAGCATAAAATATTAATGAATTATTTTTTTCTTGTAAATTTTTTAAAAATTTAAAGTTTTATCTAACTTAATTTATTAGCGGATAAAATTTAGTATAAGAATAAATAGCAAATATTTTTTATGTTAAATTTATAAATTTAAATAATTTTTCGTAAGCTAATTTTTTGTTGGATAAAATTTAGTATAATAATAAGTATTAAATATAAATTAATTAATATTTTTGTAAATTTTTTAAAAATTTAAAGTTTTATTTAACCTAATTTATTAGCGGATTAAATTTAGTATAAGAGTAAATTATAAATATAAGTATATTATTTTTCTTTATTTTAATTTATTTTTTTTAATATAATAAATTTATTATAGTAATAAATTAATTATATATTATAAAAGCTATTAGAGGATTTAATTCTCTATTTTATATTTTCAAAATATATACTTATTTCAAGTTCAATAGCTTAAAATAATTTATTAAATAAAATTTTATCTCATAAATTACAAATTAAAGGATTAATAAAATAATAAGTGAAATATATAATTGTTAATAATTGTCCTGTAAAAATATAAGGATCTTCAACTGGTCGTGCGCCAATTCATGTTAATAGAATTAGAATAGTAATTAATCTTCAGAATAAAATTTTATTTAAAGGGTAAAATGCTATTCTTTGTATTTTTTTAGAATTGATAAAAGGTATAATTATTAAAATTGCAATAGATAAAACTAAAGCAATTACACCTCCTAATTTATTAGGAATTGATCGTAGAATAGCATATGCAAATAGAAAATATCATTCTGGTTGAATATGAATAGGTGTTACTAATGGATTAGCAGGAATAAAGTTATCAGGGTCCCCTAATAAATAAGGGTTAATTAAGGATAATAAAACTAATGTTATAACTAAAATAATAAATCCAAATAAATCTTTGAATGAAAAATAAGGATGGAATGGTACTTTATCAATATTTCTATTGGTTCCTAATGGATTATTTGATCCAGTTTGATGCAAAAATAGTAAGTGAATTATTACTAGTGCAGTTACAATAAATGGAAGAAGAAAATGTAAAGTAAAAAATCGAGTAAGAGTTGCGTTATCGACAGCAAATCCGCCCCATAATCATTGAACAATATTAATTCCTAAATAAGGAATAGCTGAAAGTAAATTTGTAATTACAGTAGCTCCTCAAAATGATATTTGACCTCATGGTAAAACATATCCTAAAAATGCTGTAGCTATAATTAAGAATAAAATAATAATTCCAATTAATCAAGTTAATGTATAATAATAAGAACCATAGTAGATTCCTCGACCAATATGTGAATATAGGCAAATAAAAAAAAATGAAGCTCCGTTTGCATGTAGAGTTCGAATTAATCAGCCATAATTAACATCTCGACAAATATGAGTAACTCTATTAAATGCTAAATTTACATTGGCAGTATAATGTATAGCTAAAAAAATACCTGTAATAATTTGAATTAAGAGACAAAGTCCTAGAAGAGACCCAAAATTCCATCAAGCTGAAATATTGGTTGGAGATGGAAGATCAATTAAGGAATTATTTATAATTTTAAAAAGAGGAGATTTTTTACGTAAAGGTATTTTCATTAGAATATTTGGCGTAATGGTCCGTACTCAATTTTTGTGATTTTTACAATAGCAATTAAAGTAATAAATAAATAAGTAATAATTAAAATAATAATAAATAAAGATGGGAAGTTAAAAAATTTATTTATTTCATAATTTATATTTGTATTTATTCATTTTTCATAAAATAAAAAATCTGAATTAATAATATAAGGATCAATAAAGAAGTATAATATAAAAATATTACAAATTAAAATAAAATTTAATAATATAATTTTATTTGAATTAAAAAATAATTCATTTGAGGCAATTCTAGTTATATAAATAAAAAGAACTAATATTCCACCAATTATAACTAAAAATAAGATATAACTAAATCAAAAATTATTGGATATAATTCCGGTAATTAAGGTAATTAAAATTGTTTGTATAAAAAGTATAAATCCTATAGTTATAGGATGTTTTGATAGAATAAAAAGAACTGAAATAATAATAATTATTATTATTATAAGTAACATATCAGAGAATAGTTTAGTAAAAATATTAACTTTGGAGGTTAATGACAGAAAGGTTTCTTTTTTCTCTGAAGTTTTAAAAGTTTAAAAACTTATTGTTGGTTTACAAAACCAATATTTTTATTAAATTATTAAAACTTGATTAATGTTAATATTTCATTTAATGTATATATCAGGATTATTAGCTTTTTGTTTAAAACGTAAGCATTTACTTTTAATATTATTAAGATTAGAATTTATTATATTAGCATTATACTCAAATATATATTTGTATTTAATAGATTTTAGGAATGAATTTTATTTTTGTATATTATTCTTATCAATAATAGTTTGTGAGGGAGCTTTAGGTTTAGCTATTTTGGTATCATTAATTCGAAGACATGGAAATGATTATTTTCAGACTTTTAGAATTTTAAGATAAATTAAAAATGATAAAGTTTTTAATTATATTAATAATAATAATACCTTTAAGTTTTATTCGAGGAATTTATTGATTAATTTCTTATTTGTTTTTTTTTATAAGTTTTATATTTTTAATTAATATAAAGTTTACTAATTTAATAGCAGATATTTCTTATTTTTTAATAAGAGATTTATTAAGATATACAATAATTTTATTAAGATTTTGAATTTGTTCTTTAATAATAATTGCTAGAGCAAAGATTTATCATACAAAAAATTTTTATAGTTTATTTATATTTATAGTATTATTATTATTAATTTCCCTATATTTAGCTTTTTCTGCAATAAATTTATTAATTTTTTATTTATTTTTTGAAATAAGTTTATTACCTACATTGGTGTTAATTATTGGTTGAGGATATCAGCCTGAACGTATTCAAGCAAGATCATATTTGTTATTTTATACATTATTTGCTTCTTTACCAATAATAATTTTTATATTTTATTATTATATAAAAAATAATTCATTAATATTTTATTCTTTAAATATAAGTGTTGATAGAATGTTAATATTTATATTTGTGAATTTTGTGTTTTTAGTAAAAATACCTATATTTACAGTTCATTTATGACTACCAAAAGCTCATGTTGAAGCGCCTATTTCTGGTTCAATAATTTTGGCAGGAGTAATATTAAAATTAGGTGGTTATGGAATAATACGTTTATTAATTCTTTTTATATTTATTATTAATAAAATTAATTATATTATTATTTCTATTTCTTTAGTGGGAGGTTTGATTGTATCATTAGTTTGTATTCGTCAGAGAGACATTAAGTCTTTAATTGCTTATTCTTCAGTTGCTCATATAGGATTAGTATTAAGAGGATTAATAACTATAAATTTATGAGGATTGTATGGAAGGTTAGCAATAATAATTGCTCATGGATTATGTTCATCTGGTCTATTTTGTTTAGCAAATATTTGCTATGAACGGTTAGGAAGACGTAGTTTATATCTTAATAAAGGAATAATTAATTTAATACCAAGATTATCTTTTTGATGATTTTTATTATGTTCTTCAAATATAGCTGCTCCTCCTTCTTTTAATTTATTGGGGGAAATTATATTAATTAATAGGTTAGTAAGATGAAGTTATTTTAGAATAGTTTTTTTAGCATTAATATCTTTTTTTAGTGCTGTTTATTCATTATATATATATTCTTATACTCAACATGGAGTTATCTATTCAGGATTATATTCATTTAGAAATATCAATATTCGAGAATATTTATTATTAATAATACATTGGCTACCTTTAAATTTATTAATTTTAAATAGAGAAATATTTTTTAAATGAATTTAGGTTAATTAATAAATTTAAATAGTTTAATTAAAATACTGATTTGTGGAATCAGTGATGTATTCAATACTTTAAATAATTTCAATTTGTTTAATCTATTTTTTTTCATTTTTTACAATAAGAATTTTATTATTTATTTATAGATTATTATTATTAAGATTAGATTATAGATATGTAATTGAGTGAAAATTATTATCTATTAATTCAAGTTCTATTTTAATAGTAATTTTAATTGATTGAATATCAATTTTATTTATAAGGTTTGTTTTATATATTTCTGCAATAGTAATTTATTATAGTCAAGAATATATAAAAGGAGATCAAAAAATTAATCGATTTATTATATTAGTTTTTATATTTGTTATATCAATAATATTATTAATTATTAGTCCAAATTTAATTAGAATTTTATTAGGGTGAGATGGTTTAGGATTAGTTTCTTATTGTTTAGTAATTTATTATCAAAATATTAAATCTTATAATGCAGGTATATTAACTGCATTGACTAATCGTATCGGTGATGTAGCTTTATTAATAGGAATTGCTTGAATAATAAATTATGGGAGATGGAATTTTATTTTTTATTTAGAATTTATAAAATATGATTTATCAATGCAATATATTAGAATCATAATTATATTGGCTGCGATAACAAAAAGAGCTCAAATTCCATTTTCTTCTTGATTGCCGGCTGCTATAGCTGCTCCTACTCCTGTTTCATCATTAGTTCATTCTTCAACATTAGTAACTGCAGGGGTTTATTTATTAATTCGTTTTAATTTATCTTTAAGAGTTAACTTATTAGTTTTACTTTTGTTTATTGGTTCAATAACAATATTTATAGCAGGCTTAGGGGCTAATTTTGAATTTGATTTAAAAAAAATTATTGCGTTATCTACTTTAAGTCAATTGGGTTTAATAATAGGTACTTTAGCTTTAGGAGAAATAAAATTAAGGTTTTTTCATTTGTTAAGACATGCCTTATTTAAAGCAACGTTGTTTATATGTGCTGGTTGTATTATTCATAATTTAAATAATTGTCAAGATATTCGATTTATAGGTAGATTAATTAAACAAATACCATTAACTTGTTGTTTATTTAATATTTCAAGTTTATCTTTATGTGGATTTCCTTTTTTAGCAGGATTTTATTCAAAAGATTTAATTTTAGAAGTGTTATCTATAGAATATTTAAATATATTTATTTACTTAATTTTTTTTATTTCTACAGGATTAACTGTATCTTACAGATTTCGTTTAATTTATTATTCAATAATAGGAGATTTTAATTTTATTCCATTAAATAGAATTAGTGATCAGAGAAAAATTATATTAAAGGGAATAATAGGTTTAATTTTTTTAGTTATTATAGGAGGAAGAATATTAATATGAATTATATTTTCTACACCAGTTTTAATTTGTTTACCAGTATTAATAAAGTTAATAACAATTTTAGTTACTATTGTTGGTATATGAATAGGAATTGAATTTTCAATATATTCATATTGTTATTCTTTAAAAAGTTTAAAGTATATTAATATAAGCTTTTTTTTTTCTTCTATGTGAAATTTACCTTTATTATCAACTAATGGATTAAATTATAAATTTTCAAATTTTGGTAAAATTTTTTATTTAAATTTAGATCAAGGTTGGTCAGAATATTTTGGGAGTCAAAAAATTTTTTTAAATTTAAAAAAATTATCTATTTGAAGACAATTTATTTATTATAATAATTTAAAAATTTTTTTTTTATTAGTAGTTTTATATGTAATTATTATATTTATAGGTTTTTAATAAATTTAAATAGCTTAATTTAAGAGCATAATATTGAAGATATTAAGGTAATTTTCAGATTTTTAAATATAAATGTCTATATATATATATAAATACAACAGTTAATTTATAAAGTAAAATATACTTAATTTTACTATGAAAAAGTAATGTTTTAAATAAACTATATAAATATAAGAAATAATAACGAATTTCATCGCTAAAAAATTAAGTTAGAAGCTTATTTTTGTTTAACTTATTTCTTTAATTGGAGTTAAACTCAATTTAATCATTAACAGTGATTTACCTCTATATTTGGTTTCAATTAAAAATAAGGATGGGAGATTCCATCAAAATTTTAGGTCGAAACTAAATACAATGCTTTGTTTCTTATTTATATATATATATATAAATATATATAAGATAAATTGAATTTTCAATATTTTTTAAATGCAAATTAAACGTTATTTTTAACTATTATCCTGAACTTAGAATAATTTTCTAAAATTAAAATATTAGTCTTTTTATTTAAATATTAAGACTAATATTTATTTACTACTAAATTTTATCTTTAAGGCTTAAATTGATCAGTTCAATGCTCCTTGATTTCATTCATGATAAAGACCTAATAATAAAATTGTAATAAAAAATATAAATGAAAAAAAATAAATTTTTATAGATGCAATTTTAAAAATTAAAATAAAGGGAATTAAGAGGGTAATTTCTACGTCAAAAATTAAGAAAATTACTGCAATTAAAAAGAATTGTAAAGAGAATGGTATTCGTGCAGATCTTTTTGGATCAAATCCACATTCAAAAGGACTACTTTTTTCACGATCTATAAAAGTTTTTATAGATAAGATTCTAGCTATTACTATTATTATTATACATATTAAATAAATGATAAGGGCTATTCTTATTAATAAATAAATTATTTATACTGTAAGATACAGATTTTTTGATTGGAAGTCAAATATAATAGTTATATTATATAAATATCTACCTCACCAATAAAGAGAGATATAAAGAAATAATCAAACAACGTCAACAAAATGTCAATATCATGCAGCAGCTTCAAATCCAAAATGATGAATTGATGAAAAATGGTAGTTTATATGACGAAGTAGACATGTTAAAAGAAAAGTTGTTCCAATAATTACATGAATTCCGTGAAAACCTGTAGCTATAAAGAAAGATGAACCATAAACTGCATCTGAAATAGTAAATGAGGCTTCTAGATATTCATATCCTTGGAGTATACTAAAATAAAATCCTAGAATAACAGTTAAAAGTAATCTTTGAGTTGTTTGATTATATTCATTTTCTATAAGTCTATGATGTGCTCATGTAACAGAGAGACCAGAACTTAGTAAAATTAAAGTATTAAGAAGTGGAATTTGTATAGGATTAAAAGTTTCGATACCTACAGGAGGTCAGTTTATTCCTAATTCAATAGAAGGAGATAAACTTCTATGAAAGAATCCTCAAAAGAATCTAATAAAAAAAAATACTTCAGAAGTAATAAATAAAATTATTCCTCAACGAAGTCCTATTGTTACTGTAAATGTATGTAATCCTTGAAAAGTTCCTTCGCGAGAGATATCACGTCATCATTGGTATATAATTATTAAAGTAATTAATCTTCCTAGTATAAATAAAGAATTAGAAAATTGATGAAATCATTTAATAATTCCAATTATAGAAATTATAGCTCTAAGAGCTCCTATTAAAGGCCAAGGTCTTAAGTCTACTAAATGAAAAGGATGATTTTTATGTTGATTCATTTGTTAATGATATAACTACCATATATGTATAATAGTTATATTAAAGAGGGTTAGTTTACTAAATTAATTAAGAAGGATTAATTAACTTCACTTGAGTATAACCTTCTTAAAACTGCAAATACATAAGATTGAATTATTGCAACAGCTCTTTCAAGAATAAGTAATAAGAGTTGAGCCATAATTAAAATATTAATTATAAAAATTCTTAAAGAATTTCCTGTATTTCCTATTAAAGTTATTAATAAGTGACCAGCAATTATATTAGCTGCTAATCGAACTGCTAATGTTCCTGGGCGAATAATATTTCTAATAGATTCAATTAATACTATGAAAGGTATTAAAATAGGAGGTGTTCCTTGAGGAACTAAATGGGCAAATATATGAATTGTATTATTTAATCAACCATAAAGTATAAATCTTAATCATAAGGGAAAAGCTAAAGCTAATGTAAACACTAAATGACTAGATCTAGTAAAAATATAGGGAAAAAGTCCTAATGTATTATTAAATAAAATTATTGAAAATAAAGCAATAAATATTAAAGTTCCTCCTTTGATTTTTGTTCCTAAAAGAATTTTAAATTCATTATGTAAAATATAAGTAATTTTAATTCATAAAAAATTTCATCGTGATGGAATTAGTCAATATACTGAAGGAATTAAAATAATTCCTAAAAAGGTTCTAAGTCAATTTATTGAAAGTAAATTAGTCGAGGGATCAAAAGAATTAAATAGGTTTGCTATCATTTTCAATTTGAAGAGAATAAAGTTTTTTTATTTTTAAATATCTTAGGCTTATACAAAAAGCAAAAATAGTTTAAGGAATTAAAAATTAAAAAAACTAAAATAAATATCATAAATAGTATTAATCAATTTATTGGTGCTATTTGAGGAATTAAGAATTATTAATATTAATAATTTTAATTTGACAAACTAATGTTATAACTTTAACTAAATTCTTAGGTCATTAGAAGTAGGTGTAACTTACTATTTGATGGTTTAAGAGACCATTGCTTACTTTCAGCCACCTAATGAAATAAGTAAATTAAATTTCTCTTATTTTATTAATTCAATTGATAAAATAATTTGGTGAAATTCTTTCTAATAAAATTGGTATAAATCTATGATTTGCACCACAGATTTCAGAACATTGTCCAAAGAAAAGTCCAGTTCGGTTAATAAAAAAATTAATTTGATTTAGTCGACCAGGAGTTGCATCAATTTTTACGCTAATGGATGGAATTGTTCAGGAATGTAAAACATCTGCTGCTGTCACAAGTATTCGAATTTGAGAATTATAAGGAATTACAATACGATTATCTACATCTAAAAGTCGAAAATTAAAATTGTTTAATTCATTTGAATTAATTATATATGAATCAAATTCAATATTTTTGAAATCAGAGTATTCATATGATCAGTATCATTGATGACCAATTGTTTTGATTGTAATTAGTGGATTATTAATTTCATCAAGTAGATATAGTAATCGTAATGATGGTAAAGCAATAAAAATTAAAGTAATTGCTGGTAGGATAGTTCAAATTAATTCGATTATTTGACCTTCTAATAAGTAACGATAATTGAATTTATTAAAAAATAGACTTCTTATTGTATAACCAACTAAAGTAGTAATTATAAGTAGAATTATTAATGTATGATCATGGAAGAATATTAATTGTTCTATAAGAGGAGAGGCTCTATCTTGAATTGTTAAAGTTTTTCATGTTGCCATTTTCTAAAAAAAGTACTAAAAAACTTTATTTATGGGGTTTAAATCCATTGCACTAATCTGCCATATTAGAAATTGGATAATAAAGGTAGTTCAGAATATCTATGTTCAGCAGGGGGTATAAGTTGAAATCATTCAATTGAAGATGAAAAATTTAGAGTTAAGATACTTTTACGTTGAGATATAAATCTTTCTCATAAAATAAAAATTAAGAAGATAATTCTTATTAATGAAATTATACTTCCAATAGAGGAAATAATATTTCATGATGTATAAGCATCTGGATAATCTGAGTATCGTCGAGGTATTCCTGCTAATCCTAGAAAATGTTGAGGAAAAAATGTTAAATTTACTCCTAAAAATATTGCAATAAATTGAATTTTTAGGAAATATTCATTTAGAGTTAATCCTGTAAATAAAGGAAACCATTGCACTAATCTAGCTATAATAGCAAAAACTGCTCCTATAGATAAAACATAGTGAAAATGAGCGACAACGTAATAAGTATCATGTAAAATAATATCAATTGAAGAGTTAGCAAGAATTACTCCTGTTAAACCTCCAACTGTAAATAAAAATACAAATCCTAATGCTCATAATATTGAAGGAGAATAATTAATTTGTGTTCCGTGTAAAGTAGCTAATCAACTAAAAATTTTAATACCTGTTGGTACAGCAATAATTATTGTAGCTGAAGTAAAATAAGCACGGGTATCAACATCTATACCTACAGTAAATATATGATGTGCTCATACTACAAATCCTAGTAATCCAATAGCTATTATTGCATAGATTATTCCAAGAGTTCCAAAAGTTTCCTTTTTACCACTTTCTTGACTAATAATATGAGAAATTAAACCGAATCCTGGTAAAATTAGAATATAAACTTCAGGATGACCAAAAAATCAAAATAAATGTTGATAAAGAATTGGATCTCCTCCTCCTGCTGGATCAAAAAATGAAGTATTTAAATTTCGATCAGTTAAAAGTATAGTAATAGCACCGGCTAATACTGGTAAAGATAAAAGAAGTAATAGTGCTGTAATTGCAACTGATCAAACAAATAAGGGTATCCGATCAAATGAAATTCCTACAGATCGTATATTAATAATTGTAGAAATAAAATTTACGGCTCCTAGAATAGAAGAAATTCCAGCTAGATGTAATCTAAAAATTGCTAAATCTACTGAAGATCCTCCATGAGCAATATTAGAAGATAATGGAGGATAAACTGTTCATCCAGTTCCTGCTCCTCTTTCAACTATTCTTCTTATTAAAAGAAGTGTAAGTGAGGGAGGAAGTAATCAGAATCTTATATTATTTATTCGAGGAAATGCTATATCAGGCGCTCCTAATATTAAGGGTACTAATCAATTTCCAAATCCGCCAATTACAATTGGTATTACTATAAAAAAAATTATAACAAAAGCATGGGCTGTTACAATTACATTATAAATTTGATCATCTCCAATTAAAGAACCTGGATTACCTAATTCAGCTCGAATTAATAAGCTTAAAGAAGTACCTACTATTCCTGCTCATGCACCAAAAATAAAGTATAAAGTTCCAATATCTTTATGATTAGTGGAAAAAAATCATTTGTTCATTAAATGGGTAAAATGGCTGAGAACAAGCGATAAATTGTAAATTTATAGACGAATTATTAAATTCTTTTACCAAAATTAAAAAGTTTTATAGTCAAATATGACATTAAATTGCAAATTTAATAGTGATTTTTAAAGATCTAAAGCTTAGAAAATAATAAAAATTCTAAGGCTTAAAGAATAATCTTTATTTGAAGCTTTGAAGGCTACGAGTTTAGTAATTAACTTAAATCCTTTAAAGGAAGTTATAAGTTAATGATCAAAAAATTAATCTTCTTAGAGAAATTATATTTAAAAGCAAAATTGAATAGTTTTTGATTAAAGAATTACTATAGTAGTTAATTTCATTAAAAGTTAAAATTAAAATATTAAAAATTAATTGAGTATAGTAAAATAAAGTCAATAAAGTTAAAATGATAATTGTAATTCTAATAAAAATTCATTTTGCTTGAATTATGTTTTGAATTACAAGTCATTTAGGAAAAAAACCTAAAAAGGGGGGTAATCCTCCTAATGAAAGAAAATTCAAAGCAAATAAAAATTTTAATAAGAAATTATTATTTAAAGAAATAATTAATTGATTGTAATAGAAAATATTAATTATTTTAAAAATTATGATGATGTTAAAAGTTAAAATTGAATAAACAATTAAATAGTATAATCAAATTGTTTCGGAAAAAAATATGGCTCTTAATATTCATGCTATATGATTAATTGATGAATATGCTAAAATTTTTCGTAAGCTAATTTGTGAAATTCCTATAATACCTCTAATTAATATTCTAAAAACGATAATAATTATAAAAAAATATTGAAAATTTATATTATACATAACTAAAACTATGGGGGTAATTTTTTGTCACGTTAATAAAATTATACAATTAGATCAATTTAATCCATCGATTACTTCGGGAAATCAAAAATGAAATGGGGCTATTCCTATTTTTATAAGTAATGATGAATTTAAAATCACTATAATTGAATTTTCAATATTTTTTATAATTAAAAAATTTTTAGATAGAAAAATTAAGATAAAAAGTAAAATTACAGATGCTAAAGCTTGTGAAAGAAAATATTTTAAAGAGCTTTCTGATGCGTATGAATTATTTTTTTCTTGAATTAGAGGAATAAAGGCTAAAAGATTAATTTCTAAACCTATTCATATTCCTATTCAAGAGTTAGCTGAAATGGAAATTATACTTCCAATAATTAAAATAAAGAAAAATAAGATTTTATAATAAAAGAAAATTAAAAAGAAAAGGATTAAAACCTTTATAAATGGGGTATGAACCCAGTAGCTTTATTTAGCTTATCTTTTTATTTATGCTTTAGTATATGATGTACAAAGATTTTTGGAATCTTTAGAAATAGTTTAATTCTATTAAGTATAATAAATTATAGAAGTAAAAAAATTACATAATCTATTCTATCAAAATAGCCCTTTTTGTCAGGCATTCTATAAGGTTAAAATATTTATTCAACAAAAAATATTTTTTTAACATGGTTCTAAAAAAAAGTTAGTAAATTTAATTTACAATTATTTTTTTAGGCGGAGAAAAAATTTTTGATTTTTTTTGAAAAAAAAAAATTATTTTTTTGGGGGTCAAAATAAATGTTAGTTTGTAAATCTCTTTTAAAATGGGAATTTTATTGTATCAATTATCTCAATAACTGGGGTATCTATAAAGATTAATGTAATATGGGCATATTTAATTTAATAATATATAATCTACGATTGTTATACTATTTTAAATGAAACTTTCATAAGGATATATATATTCTATATATGTATAATGATTAATTTTATTGCTATGATTATATCAATTTGTTTAAGTTTAGAGAAAAGAAAAATATTAAAATTTTGAATAAAAATATTAATTTTCATTTTTTTATTAGAACTTTATATATAAATAATTTATATATTAATATATATTTAATAATCGATATCCTTAATTTATATTAAATATTAATCTATTAAATTTTAATTATTTTCATTATATATATATATGTATATATTATTTAATATTACTATATTATTAATAATATAAATCAATATTAGTATATTAATATTTATATTATTATTAATATAGTAAATATTTATTGAAAATAGCTAATAATATTAGTTAAATACCTTATTGATGAATGAAAATTACTATATAAATAAATTATTAATATTTAAGTAAATATTATAAATTCTTATTAAATATTAATATTAATTAAATTATTACTGTTTTTAAAAAAAAAAGCTTGCTTATTTTATATATATTAAATAAATTTTTATTAATCTTTAGTAATAATATTAAAATTATTGTAATTATTGATTAATTAAATATTACATATTAATAAACACTTTATTTAGTTATTTAATTAATTAAATTTTATTTATTAAGTGAATATTAATAAAAAAAAATTATTTTTTATTATTTTTAAAGGTTTTGTTCTGGAAAAATTGGTTATTAAGAAATTTATGAATAAATTTTAACAAGGAAAATAATAGCTAAATTTATTTAAATAAAAAAAAATTGATTTAAAAGTTCTATTAATTTAAATGTTAAAGAGCAATGATTATTTTTAAATAATTATTTAAATTTAAAGATTATTTTAATGAATATTGTAAATTAATTGAAAATATTTTAATTTTAAATAGAATTTTTTAATAAATTTAGATGTTCAATAAGATTAATTAATTGAAAATTTAAATTATATTTAGTAGGGAAAGCTTAGTAGTTAAAAAGTTTATTAGTAAATTTAGGCAAGAGTAGATATTTAAAGAAATTTACTTAATGATTAAAAAATTGTTGATTAATCATATTAATTAGTTTTTATGTAGCAATAATTATCTTTTAAATGAAAATGATTAATAAGAAGTTATATTTATGAAAATTTAGTATAAATTAAATTTTAAAAGGATGTAGTGAGTAATTTTTTTAGGTAATTAGTTAAATTACAATAATTAGATATTTTTTAATTAAATTTATTAATAATTATTTATTTATTTTAAAATTATTTAAAAATTTTTATAAGTTTTTTTTCTTAAAAGGGATTTGTTAGTATTTTTTAAAAAATTATAAATAAGATTATTAGGGTTAATATTTAAATTGAAATTTTAAGTTATTTATAATTTTTATTAGATAAAATTTAGTAGAATGAAAATTTAACGTATATCTTATTAGTAAAATGTTAATAAATTTTTTGGGGAGCGGTCAAAAAATTTTGGGTTTTTGGATTTTTTGGGGTAAAATTTCGGGAAAATTTACTACTAAAAAAAATCCATTTTTGAAAATTGCAAAATTTTTGGGTCAATAAAAATTGCGAATAAAGATAAAATTTAGTAGGAATAATAAAAAATAGTAGGATTTGGGTCAAAAAAAAATAAATTAGTTAGGTGATTGCTTTTAAATGGGCATTTAATAGTATTTGGTTAACGAGTGCTTATATCAAGAATTTAAAATTTTTTTTTGAATAGAAATTAAAGTTTAAGAAATTTTGAAATTTGGAATTTAAAATTGAGTTTTTGAAGGTTATTTAAAATTTTAATTTATATATATTATATATATTCGTGCGTATAACAAATTGATCTGATTTATTAAAAAAAATATTTTTTGGGGGTAGTTATTAAGGTATAAAAAATTTTTAGTTAGATAATTTTTTTAAGGTTTTTATTTAAAAATATTATAGTGTTTAAAATTTTTTTTTTGTCAAAAAAATTATGATTTAAAACAAATTTTTTATACCTGGGGGGGTAAAAATTTTTATTTACAGTTGTTAAAAATGTGTTATTTCTATATGGGGTAGTTAATAAAGGGAAATTATTAATTAGTAGAAATAATAAGGGTTTTTAATAGGAAAATTTATATTTAAAAATTTCGATGAATTTGAAGTTTACTTTAAAAAAACTATTTAAGGGGAAAGTTTTAAAAAAAGGTAGGTGGATAATTTTAAAGGGGTTTTTAAAAGAAATTTATTTTTGTGTTATAAAAAAAATTTTTGTCGACAAATTTAATTTTGATTGGAAAAATAAGTTTATAATTATTTTATATGCAAAGTCTTATTTAATTTTATGTGATTTTTAATAGTTCACACAATTGGGTTTAATCGCAATATTTAAAATTAAATTTTAAGGAAACTTAGATTTAGTAATTTATAATATTATTAACATAATTTGTGCCAGCAGTTGCGGTTATACAGATAATAAAATTTATTTTTATTAATTAGTAATTAATTAAGTAAAAAAATTATTTATAGAATTTAATTTATTAAGTGAAATTTTAAATTAAAAATTATTTTAATAATATTATTTGAAGTTACTAAATTTTTTAAAAAACTAGGATTAGATACCCTATTATATTAGTGTAAATTAATAAAAATTAAATTATTAATAGATATAGTCTTTAAAGTTAAAAAATTTGGCGGTATTTTAATCTACTCAGAGGAACCTGTTCTATAATTGATAATCCACGATTAAAATTACTTTTATTAAAAATTTGTATATCGTCGTAGTTGAATATTTTTTTAGAATTTAAATATTCATTATTTAAAACGTTAGAATAAATCAGATCAAGGTATAGTTTATATAAAAGAAGAAATGGGTTACAATAATTAAAATTATGGATAGTCTTTTTTAAAGGGATTTGAAATTGGATTTGATAGTAATTTAGTCAATATTGATAAAATGATTTTAGCTCTAAGATATGTACATATCGCCCGTCGCTCTCATTTTAGTTGAGATAAGTCGTAACATAGTAAGTGTACTGGAAAGTGTACTTAGTTTTCAAATTAGAGCTTTATATAAAGTATTTTATTTACACTAAAAAGTTAATTGTTAAATCAGTTTAATTTGATTTTAAAAAATTATTAAAGTTTTAAATTAAAAAAATTAATTTTAATTTTATTATTTAATTAAGAATAAAGTATTTTTATAATAGTTTAATAGTATAGTAGTAGAATTTTATAAAAAATATTAAAGAAAAAATTAATTTTTGTACCTTGTGTATCAGGGTTTATTAAATATATATTTTTTAGAAAAGTTTTCTCGATTTTGAAAGAGTTAATTATTTATCAATTTTATTGTAAAATAAATATTTATAATAAATAATTAGTAATGAAATGTTAGTCGTTTTTAAATATATCTAGTTTTTAAAGAAAAAAATTTAATTTTATAAATTAAAATACTTGTTTTATATTAAAAATAGTAAGTTTTTAATTAATTATAATATTAGGGATAAGCTTAATATTAAAAGTTTTAAAAGTAAATAATTTAAATTAATAAATAGTAGAATTAGAAATTTTCATCATATAATTTGTTTTAATTAATTATTAAAAATTAAAAAATTTTTATTTATTTTAGATATTTTATTTAAAATTATAATTAAATAATAAAATTATAGTTATTATGATAAAATTAGTATAAATTTTTGTTTATTTAATTTATTAAATAATTAAGTTTATAAAAAGGAATTAGGCAATTAAATTTTTCGCCTGTTTATTAAAAACATGTCTTTTTGAGTATAATTTAAAGTCTAACCTGCCCAATGAAATTTTAAATGGCCGCAGTATTTTGACTGTGCAAAGGTAGCATAATCATTAGTTTCTTAATTAGAAACTGGAATGAATGGTTGAACGAGAAAATAACTGTCTCTTTATAAATTTTTTAGAATTTTATTTTTAAGTAAAAAAGCTTAAATATTATTAAAAGACGAGAAGACCCTATAGAGTTTTATATAATATTAAATTAATATTGAAAGTTGTTTAGTAATTAGTATATTTTAAATTATATTTTATTGGGGTGATAGAAAAATTTAATAAACTTTAATTAAATAGAAACATTTATTTATGAATTAATTGATCCATTGATAGTGATTATAAGATTAAATTACCTTAGGGATAACAGCGTTATTTCTTTTTAGAGTTCAAATCGATAAAGAAGTTTGCGACCTCGATGTTGGATTAAAATATAATTTTGGTGTAGAAGCTAAAATATTAGGTCTGTTCGACCTTTAAAATTTTACATGATCTGAGTTTAAACCGGTGTAAGCCAGGTTGGTTTCTATCTTTA
>JAODFX010083129.1:0-18095 GCA_027580035.1 Dorylogaster longipes | reverse complement strand
ACATTTTTGTTGTTTTGGCCACAAATTCTTCAATATTTCCCAACGTGCTCGCCCTCCGCTGCCGCCAGTGCATTGTTCGAACGAAAATGGCGATGATTTCCGTCGCTGAGCGGCAGCGCGCTCGCAAGGAGTGGCAGGCGGTCGGGGACCGAGCGCGCCCGACCGCGCCCGACCGCGCCCGAGCGGCGGCGGAGCGTCGCGACGCCCGTCGGCGGCGCACGGGCGTGTGGAGTCGCGCTCGGACGTCGCCGGCGTGCGCATCCACCCACCACACGCTTGACCGGCGCATCCACCATCCACCACAAACAACACTCCTCACCAGCATCATCTCAACGCCTGCGTGCAGTGCAACGAACACTGCCCGCACTCTCGCATTCTTCCACAAGTTGCGCGTTTTTGTGCGTGCAACCAAAAATCGTTGAGTGGCTTTGGGGATTAGCGGCGCTGATTAATGAACTCTCGCGTTGAATAACGTTTCTACCGGCGCCTCCGCCCTACGCTCTATGACCCTTTCGCGCTGTGTAGTTAGCGACGCACGGGCCGCATTCGTTTTGTGGTTATGTGTGAGTGCTTCAGCTGCTATCGGATTGTGCTTCAAGCTTCGTTGCTTCTCCGGTATGGGGATTAAGTAATTTTTTTCTTGGGGTAAGTTAAATATGCCGGTATTCGTCTTGCTAAGATGATTTTCGCAATAGAGAGTCGAACATAGAATAAACTAAGTTTAATAATTTTCTATTCGATTTTAAACCATTTCCCTTGTTTAATTGTTTTCTCAGTAAAATTCTAATTTCACATTTTTATGTACGATGTTTTAACAAATCATTGCTCATTGCTACCAATAACAATTACAAATTACGGGTACGTTCAAAAGCAGTTTTGGTAACGGGCAAGTAAAATCATTGCTTACACAACAAATAGAATTGAATAGTAAAAGAAATTTTAGAGGTTTAGAGGTATATTTAGCAACCATCTGCATAATTTATGAGATTTTCTTGCGAAATGACGAAGACTGGGTAAGTGACGAATACTGGGATATTTGCAGTAATTCTGTATACTCAAATGAGAAAATGAAATAGCTTTCTTGTTTGGAATTTATTTTTTTAACCAAAATTGTAAAAACGACACAAAAACATAGACAGATCAATGTTTTGTAATAAACTTTTTAATTAGTTATTAATAACAATATCTCAACATAGAATATTCTCTCCTACTTGCTTTGACATTTTTTGTAATATAAAATTAAAAAATCTTGAACGAAATAATTTTAGTCTGGAGTGAAAATGTGAAATATGAAAAAATGAAAGTAAAAATACTTAATATATAAACTGAAATTTAATCCAGAAACCACTAATTTCTTCTTAATTATCTTATTTCATTTATATCACTTGCGAAACTTTTCGTTTTACGCATAAAATAATAATTCATAAATTGGTTAAAGAGTTAAAAAGTTCGTGATTCAATAATCTGCTTTGAATTTAATCACACTTTTTCTAAAGTCTTGAATATGATGACAAACATTAGCACAACATTAAAAAAATAAAGAAATATGAAATTTTGGACAAGTTTTTAATTAAAAATTTAAATATCCCTCTAAGAAAAAGTTTAAAATTGGATTTAAAACAATTGTGATATTTAAAACACCGAAAAACTTAGTTTTTAGTTTTTTAGTTTCGATTTGGACGTACGAAAATCTTTAAAAATAGAAATAAGAATCGAATAATGATAATAAGTAGTTAAAATTGGCTTAAAAAGTTTAAAATGTTAAAAATTAAAAAGTTTATTTTTTCTAAAAAAATGGCATATATTCAAAAACGATATATTAATATTGATTCTAGTACGTTAACTTTTATACCAAATGCACTACCAAGGAAACCAATTAAAGATTTAACTCTTTATGAATATAATAATCCAGTTTTTAGACCTATGATATTAGCGCTTAAGTTGAAGACAAACAGCTTTAATAGACACCCTAATCATAGTTTTTCAGAACTTGCTAAAATTAAAAAGTTTATTAATTTTCTTGATTTAAAAGGTACGGATATTTCTTTATATTATGAAAATAATGAATATATGTTTTATTTTTCTATTTGTCTTATTGCAAAAGAGCAGAAGAAGATAGATGGGGGTATATTGTTGTATAGAGAATGTGTGCCGAATGAAGATGAAGACGTAGATGAAGATTTTGAATACAATATAAATTGACATCAAATCTTTAAAGAATCATTTGCTAGAAATTTTGGAAAAACTAAGTATCAAGATTTATTTAATATTGATGAATTAAACTTTCTATTTTGAGATTTTAATGGGCCGAAATCCATCTATAGAAATATTGATGTAGATGCTGTTCAGTCCAGCGAAGGATTCGGTAGATATTTAAATGAGTATTCTATTTATAATTTTATTAAAAAACAAATTCCTTTTCAATTTTTGGAAAAAGAAATAATTACATACAATTTTGAAGTTTCTAAATTTTCTATTAGAGATCTTAATAATTTTTCTAATGCACAATTAAAAAAATTACAACAGCGTAAATCTTTTTTAAAAAACTTACGTTATCAAGTTGAAATGGACCAAGCTATTATTAATAGAATTTGTCGTAACACTTCTAATGATGAAAAATTAGTAATTTATAATGAAGAGAAGTTAATTAGTGAAGATGAAAAAGAAAAAAGTTATTTTGTGAAAATATTTTATATGTTTACTACCGTGTTAACATCTACACAACTTATAGGTTGAAAAACACAAAATGAGTCTTGATTCTATAGTTATTATTATATTCGTAAGCGTACGGCTAGAAATTATTTTGAACTTGAGAAAATTAATTGAGATCGGATACCTTTTATCAGTTTAAAAGCATATTTAAAGAGTTATTTTAAGTATTTTATTGAAATTTATCATTTTCGTTTTATGAGATTTTATTATATGCCTTGAAATAGAAATTTTTTTTTTAGTCTGAAAACATATGTTATTTTAAAGTTAATAAGATCGTTTGTTGTTGGTTTTTACTTTTGTTTTGAAATTTTTATGTTTCGTGAAAAATGAATTGACACATTTATTGATGGTTGATTAACCCGTTTACAGCGTTTTGCTTGATTTTCTTATAGATCAACTGTTTTAAAATACAGGCTTATTGAAGCTTTTTTTAAACTTTTGATATACAAAGTACTCATTTTTTTTAAAATAATACAAACGCGTCGAAGAATAAAATCATTTATTAAAAATTTATCGTCTCGTATTAATTATCTTAAAAGTTTGACTTATGGTGAACTTATAATGAAATATATTATAGATTATTATGAAGAATATACATTTTTTGAATTGGGGTGCAAGTATTGAATAAAAAAAATACAACGTTTAAAAAAAAGATTTATTGTTTTTTTAAGAATAAAACACTTTAGCATAAAATTAAAAAAATTTATTAAAAATTTATGAAAAAAATAGTAACTTTTATAAAAAGAAGGGCCGTTTATTTTAATATCAAAAATCGAAGTATAAATAATAAAAAATATATTTTTAAGCTTAAAAATACAAGAAACTTAAAACCATATAAATTTTTTAGAATGGCTTTTAATCAATCATTTGCGATTTTTAACTATGAATTTGCGTATAAATTTTTCCAACTGGGCAGATTTTTGAAAGTTGAGAAAAATAAAAAGGAGCCTGATACTTTATATAATTCAGATTTATCTAAGTTAGACAAAGCTTTTAAAAGCGTATATTCACAATTTGGTTCAGAATCTAAATCAAAATTTGGCGATTCTATTACAAGTTATCGTTATGACAAAAAAATAAGAAATTTCAGATGGTATTTAAGTGAGAAAAGAATAGATGATGAGTATGAGAATTCTACTAATTTTTTTAAAGACGATTTTTATGTAAATAAAAAAAGAATTTATAAAAAAGATAATGATAAAACCGATTTAAAACCTTAATGCGTTATTTTTTAAAAGTTTTAAGAAGTAGTTTAATACTTAATATGGTTATATTGAGAGCTTTTTTTTTTATTTATATATCCATAAAAATGTTTATTATTAGTATAAATTCCGTTTGTAAATTTATCTTATTTTATTTTATTAATATTTTATTTAAAAATTATTATTTTAATACATTTTTTAAAATTTTATGTACGTTTTTAAATAATTGCTATGTATATATAAATGATTATTACGAGGTAAACGAAATTGATGTTATTTATTATAAAATATTCAATTCTTTTTATAAATATAATTATAGAAAGTTTTTTGTTATTGTGTTATCTTTTACATATGCTATAATTGAATTTTCTTATTTAATTTTATTTATTCTTTTTGAATTTTTAGGTATAATAACATTTTCGAAATTTTTTTATAAGTGATTTTTTGAATTTTCATCTATAACTTTCGATAAATACATAGATTTTAAATTTCGTATAAATTACTTTATTTCAAATGTTATTTCAAATATTTTAAATGTTTCTTATAGTTATTTTAGTTTAAAATTTATTATAATTGATTTAATTTCAATAAAAGAAAACATAAAAAAAAAATTTAGTTTTCGTTTTGTTAAGCGTTTGCATAAAAGTTTTATTAAAAAAATTGCATTTTTTAGAAACTGTGAAAAGCCTAAGATAAAGCGTTTCTTAACTTTTGTAAATTATATAAGATTAGTTTTATATTTTATATTATTGATAATAATGATTTTATTTTTTAAAAAAGAATTATATGTTTTGATTTTATGTTTATTTGATTTTTTATTTATTTTTTTCCAATTTTTTATAAACATTTATACATTAATTATGGATTTTTTTTTATTTAATCCAGAAAAAAAGGGCTTTGAAATATTAAGTTATTTTATAGATTTTCATTTCAAATCAATTAAATTTTATTTGTATAATTTAATTGATTTAACTTTTAATTTACCTTTTTTATTTTCATGACTTACAAGTCATAGTTTTTTTTATAAACGAAGTGTAGCAGATAAAATTTTATTAAATAAGAAAAATTATTTTTTTTACAAATTATTTGATTTTTTTTATTTTGAAAAAAAACCGCCGTTTTGGTTAGATTTTAAATATTATTTTAGTTTTTTTAATTTTAAAAATATAAGTTTATTTAATTCTAAAAATAAGTCTTATAAATTTTTTTTTTTTAAAAACAAAAAGTATACGCCTAAGTATAAAATACATGTGTTTTGATCTAGATTAAAACGTTTCTTAAAAATTAGAACTTATAAGAATATGAATTCTAGTAATAATCTATTATTATTTTTTATTTTTAGAATTTTAAAGGTTATGAAAAATAATTTCATATTTAAGTTAGTTAAAAACTTGTATTATTTTTTTTCTTCGATTCTAAAACTGTTAAGAAAAGTATTTTCTTATATTTTATTTCGCTCTGGTTTATTAAAATGTTTTCTCAAAATTGCAGGTTTAATAATGAAAATTTTTATAAATATTTTTAATAAATTAAAAAATTTTGTTAAAAGCTTTTTTGGTAAATAATAGTGTATAATGTTATGTTTTCTGTATTAATTTTACCCGTGTTTTTTTCTGTTTGTTCAGGTATATTAGGCAAAAAGCTAGGCTTTTTATATTATATCTTGTGTTATGTATATATTAATATTATTATTTTTATATTAATGATTTTATTATTTTTAAGTTTAAATAACTATAACTTTGATTATTACTTAAATATTCTAAATTTATTAACTTATAAAGATGTTGTCATAAATTTTGATATTTATTTTAATTTCTTAAATTTTAATATGTTTTTTGTAGTTTTTATAATATCTTTTTTTGTGAATTTATTTTCTATTTGATATATGTGGAAAGATCCAAATATTTTTAAATTTATGATTTATTTAAATTTTTTTTCGTTTTTTATGTATATTTTAGTGGCTACAAATAATTTAATATTTACTTTTGTTGGTTGAGAAGGTATAGGTATTTTTTCTTATTTTCTTATAAACTTTTGACATAGCAGGTTTAATGCAAATAGATCTGCTTTAAAAGCTGTTTTTATTAATAAAATAGGAGATATTTTTTTTTACTTTTTTTTATTTTTTTATTTTTTTATTTTTGAATCTTTCAGTATAATAGAATCAAAGTTTTTGGTTATTGATTATTTTAATTTTTTTATAGTATCTTTTAATAAAAATTATTTTCTACTTTTATCTTTTTTTTTGGTATTAGCTTGTATGGCTAAATCTGCTCAAATATTTTTTCATGTTTGACTGCCGGACGCTATGGAAGGCCCTACACCTGTTTCTGCTTTATTACACGCAGCAACTATGGTTACGGCCGGTATATTTATTTTGATAAAATTTAGTTGATTAGTATTTTTAGATACAAAATTAAATATATTTTTGTTATTTATTGGAATTTTAACAAATTTTTTAGCTTCTTTGACTTCTATATTTCAAAATGATATAAAAAAAATTATTGCATATTCTACCTCTAGTCAATTGGGTTTGATATTTATTGCTTTTGCTATATTTAGAGACGATTTAGCTTTTTTCCATATATTTAATCATGCATTATTTAAAGCTTTGTTGTTTATATTATCAGGTGTTATTATACACTATTATAATAATAAGCAAGATTATAGGTTGATAAATAAATTTAAAAATAATTTATACTTTATTTATGTTTATACGTTGATTTCTTCTTTAACTTTGATAGGCTTACCTTACCTATCTGCTTTTTATTCTAAAGAAATTATAGTACAATCTTCGTTTTTAAATTTATATTTAAACTCTTTCTTATCTTTGTTTTTTATTTATATATCAATAATAACTACGATGTTATATACTATCAGAATGCTAAAATTTTTGTTTTATAAATCTTATAATTTTGATTTAAATTTTTCATTTTATAAAAATAAAAATTATTTTTTGAATTTTACATTAGTATTTTTATCTTTATTAACTTTATTTTCTGGTTATACATATAAAACAATATATTCTTTTAGTTTTACAAAAGTTTATTCCATTGTTGATCCATTTCTAAAGTTAGAATTAGAAAAATATTTTCTATTTTATAAATTAGAAACAACCTATATATTAATTTCGTTTATTATGATTTTTAATTTATATTTTTCCGTTAAAAAATTTCACTTTATAAATAATTTTAATTTTTTTTTGAAAAAAAAAGCAAATTTTATTTTTTATAGTTTAAATAAAAAATTTTTATTCGATTCTTTATATTTTTATTTTGTGAGTTTATATTTAATTTTGAATTATATATTTATTAAATCATTAGATAAACTTTTAATTGAAAGTAATTTAAAAAAATCTGTATTGTTCTATAAAATGTTTACATTAAATTTTTTTGCTAAATATATAAATTTTTTAGCAATTTTTTTTTTGATTTTATTTGTAAATTTATTTATTTTTAAAATTTTTGGTTATGCTGTTTTATTTTATTTTATTACTTTTAGTTTTTCATTCATAATTAGTTACGTCTAATGTTTAATATTATACTTATATTTTTTTTAAGTTTATATTTGTGGTTTGTTTTTTCTGTTATTTTAAAAAAAGAAATTTTTTTTTTTATTTTTTTTTATTGAACGCTTTTAATTATTTTAGTATTTATTTTAATACCTATAAATTTATTAAAAATTTTGTGATGATTTTTTAAAAAATTATTATACTTAATTTATTTAGCATTTGTTTTTTTTTTAGATTTTTTACTTGTGTTATGTATATTTATTTATTTAATTTTAAAATATTTTGTCGGAGGTGGGATTTAAATGCTATAATATTATAATTTTTATTATTTTTATTTTTATATTTCAAGGTAATTTAAATAAAAGTGGAAATTTTATAAGTGGGAGTTTAAATTGTATTTATTCAAATTACTTAATAGACATAACTTTTTATAATAGCGTTCGTTTTTACAAATTTTTGTCTTTATATATGTACTATCTTTATAGTTTAAAAAATACATGTTTATATTATACACGTGGTGAAATTAAATCAGCTAAATTGCACGTCTTTTTTATTAATTATAGTTTTGTTTGCATTTCATCATTTATAACATTTTAATTTTTTTTTTAGATGATTTATCAATTTAATAACGTTTTATTTTTTATGGCTGTTATAATTTTTTTAGTTTATATTCTTGTATTTGTTTCAGATGTATCAAATCAATCAATAAAAGATTTCGAGAAATCCACACCTTACGAGTGTGGATTTCAAGAATTCAATATAACCGTACCAAACTTTGAAATAAAATATTATTTGATAGCTCTTTTATTTCTAATATTTGATATAGAAATAATAGTTTTAATTCCCTTTATTAATTGTATGCATGTTATTAATTCTGTTCACTTTCTTTCTTTTTTTTTTTTTTATTCTACTTTATTTTTTGCTTTAATTTTTGAATGGTTGAAAAATTATTTAGATTGAAATTAGAAAGAAATAATTATATTATAAGTTTGATTATTAGAAAAAAAAAACATAGTTTAGAAAAGAAAACTTTTGATTTTATTATTGGCAAAATATCCGGTGATAATAAAATACTAGTTATTGAAAATTTAGGATCTATTTCGTTTAATTCAAAAAAAGTCAGTATTAATTTTTTTAGATTAATATTTTGATTAAAACATAATCCTATTATTTCATACAAAGCTCATGTTTTTTTAATAAAATTTGTATTTAAAGGCGCTATTTAATATTATATACATTAATTTTCGTAAAATTATTTTTTTAATATCATTAATTATATTCGCGCGTTTATACGCGTATTTAATAATATATATTATAATTTTTAATTTAACTTTAATATTGATATGTAAAATCTATACTTCGATTTTTATATCTTTAAAAATATTTTATATACGCCGTAAAAGTTTGAGAAAGCGCAGATTTAAAGGTAAAATTAAAAATAATATATTCGTGAAAAAATTTAGAGGTCTTTTTGGACCGGCTTGAGGGGTTGGCGACAAAGTCAAACTTGAAGATTTTAAACTTATTATAAGATTAATAAGAATGATAAAGAAAAGGCGTAAAACATCTTTTAAATACAAAAAAAAAAAAAAATAGTTTGTATCGTCGACTAATTAATATTCTTAACGGCTTAAAATCTGTTTTTATAATATTTAATAAAATTTTAAGTAAATTTAAAAAATATAATATTTTTATTTTATTTATGTGTGTTTTGGTTATGCTACAGTTTAATGTACATAATTCATTATTTTTTGAGTGTTTTTTAATTTATTTTTTATTAAATAAAAGATTTATTTCGAAAAAAAAACGTTTTTTATTTTTTTTTACATTTATTTATACAATTTTTAAGCTTTATATTTTAAACACGAACATGCCAATTATTTTATTTTTTATATTAGTTGTAAGTTTTTTTGATAAATTAATTAAGTTTATTATTTTTTTTTTTTTTAAATTTAAAAGAAAAATGAATTTATCTATGTCATCTGGCAAAAAAACAAATTTTTTTCTAATGAGAATTATATATTTTATAAAGTATATAATATTTAAATTATTATTTTTTATTAAAAATTTTAAGATGATTATTAGTAAATCAATTAAAAAAAATATTGACAGTGATAGTAAGTTAAAAAATCTTTTAGTTGATATAAAACTTAATTATAATCAGCTTTTAAAAGAGATTAAAAATAATAGATCTGTTTCATTGGCTAGGTTTCGTATAAAACAAGCTATTGATGAGTTATTATTTTGGATTCGTATAAATTTTCAATTTGAATTTAGTTACGACCCTAAAGCTCTTAAATTTTATATTAAATTTATAGCAATTAATGATTTTCTTGACGATACTATAAGTTATAGACTTCTTTATAGAATTTATGCATTTTTTAAATACAGAATTGTGAGAAAATTTCTTAGATTTAAAAATAAAGTTAAAAATAAAGTTAAAAATAAAGTCTCAAAAATGAGTATGCGTATAACAAAAAAAAAAAGGAAAATGAAAGAAAGAATTTTTGCTTATAAAAAACATTTTAAGTCTTTTAGTTTTATATTAATGTTATTATTTTTATTATTTTTAATAATATTATTCACTAATTTTTTTCTTAAATTTATATTTGGTATTATTACTATTATATGTCATGTGTTAGATTTTAACAAAGAAGAAACTTTTTGTTCTCTAAATAATAGATATGAATTTTTAAATGAAAAGTATAGAAGTCGTAATGTAAGCAATATTTATAATAAGTACGAGCATACTTCTAATTTTAATTTTATTAGTTTTGATTATTTTACTTTTTTAATTGAGAGACGTTTGATAAAAGGGGATATGATCAAAATGTTAAATTTATCACGCTGATATAATACTTTAGATAAGAAAAATAAACGCTTTTATAATTATATGTTAAAAGGAGATATGACCAAAACGTTAAATTTATGACGCTGATATAATACTTTAGATGAGAAAAATAAACGCTCTTATAATTATATGTTAATAGGTGATAAACTATATTTAAAATTAAAAAAGTATCACAATATTAAAAATAGCGAAAAATCAATAGAAGACATGGATAAGTTTTATTTCAAGTTTTTTAAAATGAGTAAGTTTAATAGATCTATTCATTATTTTAATATGTTATATGAAAAAAGTTTTTTTATCAAATTTTTAGAAAAGTTACATATTTTTAATTTTGATTACGCTTATAATTTTTTTTGTTATAAAAAACGAATGTTTTCATCTAAGTTAAATTATGCTCATGGTAATAAATATAATCTAGAAGGTTTTAAATTTATTAATTGTTTAAAAAATAATAAAAGCAAATTTGAAGAATACTATATAAATATTAAGTTATTTAATGAACTTTTAGAGGGCACAAATTCTGATTTTGTTGCATGTAAAGGAACTACAATTTTTTTTCGTATTAAATTCAAAATAAAATATGAATTTATGCAGTATTATTATAAGTTTAAATCTTCAATTTTTTTTAAAAAACCATCCACAATGATTAAACACTTGTATAAGGATTATAATAAAAGATATAGAATAAATAAAAATTTAAAAAATTTAAACAAATTTTTAATTTATTATTTTTATCTTTTAGATTTAAATTTTTATTTTTACGTTTTAGATTTTTATTTTTATATTATAAAAATTTATATTAACATTTATTATAATTTAATATTAAATGAATTAAAATTTAACTTTTATACTATAAAAATTTATATTAACATTTATTATAATTTAATATTAAATGAATTAAAATTTAACTTTTATTTTGTAAATTCTATTTTTAATATTTATCATAATATATTACTAAACAAGTTGAAATTATTGATTTATTTTCATCTTGAAAAAGGTATGACAGGTCAAAATAAATTAATGTTTGAGTTAAAAAAAGATTTAATGTCAGAATTGAAATGTTCTATATCACGTAACAATTTTTTAAGCGATGAACTTAATACCAAAGATTTAAATTTAGTGGAAAATTTTAAGTTTGAAGAAAAAGAAATAGAAATAGTTGTTGATAAAAATAACTGTTAAAATAGTGTTATATAAAAAATTTAGGTGTATTTTTTTAATTTAAAGTTATTTTTTAAATTGAGTATAATTAAAAACTTATCAATTTTTTTTTATTTAAGTGAATTAAATAAAATTTTAGATATTTTATTCTTTTTAAAAAATTCGAGCGAATATTTATTTAAATATTTAATAGATGTAATTTCTTTTGATAATTTAGGTTTTATTAACCGGTTTAAAATTTGTTATAATTTAGCTTCTTTTAATTTTGAAAATATTTTTTATATATTTTCTTCTATTTTTTTTTTAAATCAAATAGTTTCAATAAATGAATTGTTTATTTCTTCTATTTGAATGGAAAGAGAAGTTTTTGACATGTTTGGTGTTTTTTTTTTAAATAATTGAGATATGCGTAAAATTCTAACAGATTATACTTTTTTTGGTTTTCCTTTAAGAAAGGATTTCCCACTAAGCGGTTTTTTAGAAACGTTATTTTTTGATAAATTAAGATCAAATTTTGAAGTTTTTATTGAATTAATGCAAGAATTGAGATTTTTCGTAGTGAGTACCCCTTTAGAATTTTGAGAAGATTTTTTTGAATTTAAAGCTTAAAAAAAATAGTAATTTAATTGGAACTGTTATAAAAATTTTTTATATTATAGTTTTGAATATTAAAAAAAAAAAAAAAAAAGTTGCTATTTTTGAAGGTTTATGCATATCTCAAAATAATAAAACCTTAACACTTGTAAACGTTGTGAAAAAAGAAAAAATATATTTTATGTTTAATATGAATTCGCCTTATATATTCAAATTGGTTGAAATTAATACGTATAAAAAAATTGTTTTTAGAGTTTCAAAAATTTATTTCAAAACTAACAGTTATTTAAGCGATTTTAATACGGATTTGTTGTCAAATTTGGATAATTTTAAAATGGATTTTTTTTTTTCTGCTTATTTTAAAAAAAAAATGATTAAAAAAAAAAAAAAAATAAAAAAATTTAAAAGAAAATATTTACATACAGAAAATTGAAAAAATTTAAAACTTGAAATTAATAACATATAAAAAATAATCATTTTGTTTTACACTGCTTTTTACAAATATATTGAAAATGTTGACATTTTTAGTTTAGTTTTTTTTGTAATATGCAATATAATTGTTATAAACACACTTTTGTCTTATTTTTCTAATAATCCAGTCGTAAGTTTATTGTATTTGGTTTTGAATTACACTCTTACAGGTTTTATATTTATTTATAGCGGTTATATATTTTTATCTATAGTTTTTTTAATAATATATATCGGAGCAGTTTCAATTTTACTATTGTTTACTTTTATGCTTTTAGATTTTAAAACTATATATTATAAAAATTTAAATTTCAAATTTTTATATTTTTTTATAATTTTTATTTTTGTAATGGAATTATTATATATTATTTTTTTTAAATTTTATATTTTCGAAATATATTTCTATGATGATGAAATTTATATTAATTTTTTTGATTATTTATTTGATGAAAATGAAGTTTTAAATTTGGGTTGCGAGTTATTTATTAATAATTATAATATATTTTTTATATTAGGTTTATTTTTATTATCTGTACTTATCGCTTCGGTTAGTATTGTTGTTTCTAAAAAAATTTCTAAAAAGCAAAATCTATATTCGCAGTTGAAGCAGTATAATAATAATATAATAAATGTATAATTTTCATTTTTTATATTTAAATATAAAAAATATTTTGTTTTTAATGTATATAAATGTTATAAGTAATTTAAATTTTTTATTATTTTTATTATTTATGTTCATGTTTATATTATATAGAAATAAAAATATGTTAGTATATTTTAATTCAACAGTTATATATAAGATAAAAAATTATATTTTTTATTTTTATTTTAACGTATTTATTTTTTTATTTTTGAGTTTATTTTATTTGAATTATTTATATTACATAAATTTTAATTATATACTTTTTAAGATTTTTTATGCGTATAAATTTTTAAATTTGAAAATAGATAATAATATAAACTTTGATTTTATAAATTTTTATTTTTTAATTCTAACAAATGTTATTTTTTTGTTTCTATTTTTAGTTTTTATTAATTTAAAGTATAAAAAAGATTTAAAAACTGATTTGAAATCGATGATATTTTTATTATTTTTTATAGAAATTTTTATAATATTGACTTTTATAACTTCTAATTTTTTTTTTTTCTTTTTTTTTTTTGAGTGTTCTCTAATTCCTATGTATTTACTTATTCAGATATTTAGTAAAGGTTTAAAAAAAAAACAGTATGCATCATATATGCTTGTTTTTTTTACTTTATTAGGTTCTATTTTTTTGCTTTTTGGTATTATTTACTTATCGTTATTAACAAATAATTTTGATTTCAAAAATTTATCGTTTGAATTGATAGATCTAGATAGCCAGTTATTTTTATTTATATCTTTTTTTGTAGGTTTTTCAGTAAAAGCTCCTATATTTCCATTTTATTCTTGATTACCTGAAGCGCACGTAGAAGCTTCAACGACCGTTTCGATATTATTAGCTGCAATATTTCTTAAAGTTTCAACTTATGGTTTTATAAAAATCATAATATTTAATTTTTATTTTGCTGTTATTTATTTTAATTCAATTATACTTTATTTTTCTATAATTTCAATATTTATAGCTTCTTTTTTATCTTTAATACAAACCGATTTAAAAAAGGTTATTGCTTTTTCTTCCATAATTCATATGAATTATATGGTCATATCTATTTTTTCTCTTGATTGTAAATCTATTTTAGGCTCTTTGGTATATATGTTTTCACATGCATTAGTTTCATCCTCTTTATTTTATATTATAGGTTATTATTATGATAACATAGGAAGTAGAGATTTATATAATATTAATAATTCGTTTAATTACTCTAGTAAATTGTCATTTTACTTTATATTATTTAATTTAGCAAATATTAGTTTTCCTATAACAGTATCATTTATATCTGAGTTAATGATATTTAATAATTTAGTTTTTTATAATGTTTTAATTTTGTTTTTTCTAACGTTTTCAATTTTTTTTTCTGCTATATATACTTTTTGATTGATTCATAATCTATTATTTGGTAAAAATTCTTTTAATAAAAATTATTTTATAATAAATAAATTTGATATGTATTTTTTAAATTTTATGCTTTTTATGACTATTATTTTAGGCGTTATACCTTCTATAATTTTGTTTAATATCGAGCAAGAAATATATTTAATTTTAGTTAATAAATTATTTTTAAATTAATGTTTAATTTTTTTTATATAGATTATTATTTTATAATTATTATGTTATTATTATTATTCGTTAGTTTCACAAATAATGTTTTAGATCTTAACTGCAAAATTAAGATCTATACTATAATAAATTTAACTAAAATATTTATATTTTTCGTATTAGTTAATATTATACTTTTAAATTTTCAGTATGTAAAATCAATAAAAAATTTCGATATTATTTTTGACGTTATGTGTTGCTTCAAATTTTTTTTTTTTATATTTTTATTTATATATGTAAATTATTTTTTTAGCTATTCTAAATTATTATTTTGGAATAATTTTGAATATTTTTATGTATTTTTAATTAGTTGTTTTTCATTAAGTGTTTTACCGCAAACTACAAATTTTATATTTTTTTATGTTTTATTAGAACTTTACACTTTCAATATTTGCTCTTCAATAGTTATAAAAAAAATAACTAAAAAATCATCGGAAGCTGGTTTTAAGTATTTGATAGTAAATGGTTTGTCATCGTGTATTATACTGTTTGGATTATCATTTATTTATTTTTCTTCAGGAGTTATAGATTTTAATGAGCTAAATAAGTTGATTTATTTTATTAACAAATTTCATTTTTTAAATATATTGTATATAGGTTATTTTTTATTAAGTTTAGGATTTTTAATAAAATTGGTTGTATTTCCATTTAGTTTATTGTTATTAAACATATATAACGGATTACCTAATAATTTTTTGTTTTTTTTTTTAATTTTTCCTAAATTTGTTTTTGTTATAGTTTTTCATTTTATAACTTATAATTTTTTTGCGTTAAATTTTATTAAATTTATGAATATTTTGTTATATTTAATAATGCTAACTTGTTTTGTGCATGCTATATTGTCTCTGTATAGTTTGAGTTTAAAAAGTCTAATTATAAATTACTCATTATCAAATTCTTTTTTTTTTGTTTCGCCGATTTTTTATAAGTCAATTTTCTTTTTGCCTGCATTTTTTAATTATATTTTTGTTTATTTTATAAACATTTTTTGTTTTTTTTCAATGTTTTTTTTATTATGTTTAAATTCTAAATTTTTTTTAAAAAAAATAAATTCTTTAATATCTGTTTATTATATAAATAGCAATTTAGCAATATTAATTATAATAAATTCACTTTCTTTTGTATCATTACCTCCTTTTTATGGTTTTTTCGTTAAATTTTATTTATTTTATTTTTTGATTGAATTAAAAGCTTATACTATTTATTTTGTGCTTTCTTTTGCAAATTTAATATTTATTTATACTTTTTTAAGATTGATTAGACTTTTATTTTTAAAAAAATCTAATTTTAATTTTAAATATATAAAAATAGAAAAAAATTTTTTATTATTTTTAATTTTATTTTTATCTGTAATAAATAGTTTTGCTCTATTTTATTTTGATTTTGTATATTTTTTATTTTTTATAATTTTAAATTATTTTATTATATTTTAATTGAATTTAAAATTATACTTTACCAAATTACAGTATTTAAAATTTGATATGAACATTAGTTCTTTTATTTCTTCTACTTTAATGCATAATTCTTTTTTCTTACTTGGAAGTTATTATTATAATTGTTTTATCAATTTAAATTTAACTATTAGTAAAATAAAGTTTATTTTTTCTGTCTTGGATAAGTATTCTAAAGTTAATTATTGTAATTATTTTGTAATCAATATAATAGAAAATATTAACATGATTAAATTTTATAAAAAGAATTTAAAAAAGTTTAATTTAAGTTTTTATTTGGGACGTTGAAAAAATGGATTATTAAATAATTTTGCGAGAAGAATATCGTTTATACACGACTATATCAATTTAGTAATGATGAAAATTAGATTGCCTAATTTTATTTTTTTAATTGATTATAAAGAAGCAAAAGATGGTATCGATAAAGTTTCACCTTTAAATTTAGAATTTTTTAGAATATCTTCTAATTCTATGATTTTATCTCAAGCATCAACTAATTTTAATAAAGCTAGTAATGTTATTTTATTAAATATAAAAGGCATTTTTTCTAATCTTTTTTTGATGAATTTTGTTTTTTTTGTAATTAAAAAATTTTTAAATCTAAAAAAATTGTTTTTTTTAAGAAAAATTATTAAAAATAGATCAATATTCGATGATTATTTTAGTAAGAGAAAAAAAACTATTATGTATAAATATATAACCTTGAAATATAATAAAAAAAGATTTTATAAACTCAAAATTTGAAAAAATGGCTTAGCGTAAATTCACACAAAATTTATAGAAAATATAAAATGTCTTTAAACTTTAATTTGATTAGAAAAACTAAACTTAGTAAAGTTTTTAAATTGTTTTTAGAGAATCGTTATTTGAGATTTAAAACTAGAGCAATCAAATGTTTTTATAGAACTAGAAAAAAAAGAAGATTTTATATAAAAAAAAAATTTAAAAAAAAAAAAAAAATCGCAGATTTTATTTCAAAAAAAGAAAAAGAAAAAAACGTAAGTTGAAAAAAAAATATCTTTTAAAATATTATAAAAAGAGATATAAAAAATATAGAAAAAATAAAAATAAGTTTTATAAACGTTATGATAATTACGAGGAACAGGTTTGGAAGAAAAGTTGAATAAAAAGAATTATTTTTAAATTAAAAACTAATTATTTTAGTGCAAAAAATTTAAAAATATTAAATAAGAAGAAAAAATTGTCTTTTATTAGGAAAAAGAGGTACTTTAGAAAAAGAAGATATTTTTTGTATTTAAATATTTCTGCTTTTTATTCTAAATTGAATAAGCGTCGTAAATTATATCATTTAAAAAAAAAATTAAACAGTTCAAAAAGATGATTAAGAAAAAATAGAAGTTTTAGTATGTATATGCCAGAAGCTAAGAAAAATAAGATGAAGAGAAAGAAAAGAAAATCTAATTGATGAAAATTACGATTATTAAATAGAAAAGTAGCTTTGTATTATGGATTTAAAAATTTAAAAAAATTTAGGTATATTTTTAACTTTTATGAGAAAGGTATGAATTTTAATATTAAGTCTATCTGTAGACTTGAAATTATGTTAAATATGATAATTCTAAGTCTATCATTTGTTGATAGCGTAATGATTAGCAACAATTTTATCAGGTTGGTTGGCGTAAATGTCAATGGAACCGTTATCAATTATCCATTTAGAGTAATTAAGAAAGGAAGTATAATTAGTTTTAACAAAAATAAATTTAAAAAAATATACTCTATAATAAAAAATAGGTTTAAAAGTGATAAAACACGTGTTTTAATTAGATTTAGAGGTAATAATATATTAAGAGATAAGAAGGCTAAAAAGCATGAATTCAAAAAGATTTATAGGGATGTTATACATGAGAAGGTAAGTAAACGAAGAAATACGGAATGATACTTAAA
>JAODFX010082019.1:0-18101 GCA_027580035.1 Dorylogaster longipes | reverse complement strand
GTAACGTGTCGAACCGTCGTCGCTCGCTAGCTCACACTTGCTTTGGATGGGTTGCAGTATGTGCTGAACGTGACGCCAGACCTGCCCAACGTCTTCCAGGATGTCGGCAGCATCAAGTACATGCAGATCCCCATCGCCGACCACTGGTCGCAGAATCTCGCCGGCTACTTTCCCAAGGCGTTCGCGTTCATCGGTAAGCGAACGGAATGCGAATGACTCGCGCATTCATTCACAGGCCGCCGCCGCCGCCCCCGCGGTTATCAACGACGAATTGCGGCGGCGGAGGCGGTGATGATGGCATTGAGTTGGCGGCGCCCACGCGAAAATCGATAACGTCGATGGGCGCCGCGCGCATGCCGGCCGCTGCGCGGGGGCGGCGATGGCAATCCAGGTTGCGTGGGCGGCCGATGGAAAGCGAGTGGAAGGGCGGGAGGGAGAGGGGGGGGAGGGGGGAGCGAATGCCGGCGGCGCACGCCCACGCACCGCCCGCCGCCCTCGCACGGAACGCAATCGTCGTTTCATTCAACGGCGCTGAATGAGAGTCGCGCGTTTCTAGGTCAGCAAGTGTTTCATTCACGTGCCTGCCTGCCGCCTCCGTTGCTCCCACGCCTCGCATGAGGAGGAGAGCACTTGTCACCTCGACTCAGGGTGGTGGAGGCGGAAATCAATTTGAGCCATGCTTTTCCCTATGTAGAATTGGTAGCCATTGTGTTGTTTCTTTCAAAACTGCAAAATTAGTCACAAAATGCCATGTTGTTCACATCACCATAGACTTTTACGATTGTATGTGAAACTCCCCTGAGAAGGCTTCTCATATTTTTAAGTTTACGATTAACATCAAACCCAAAGTCATGGGTTTGCTTCATCTTATTATTTTATACAAACTTATTGGAGAGAGAGAAAGTTTAAGCATTGCTCCAACAATATTTAATAATTTCTATATTTACTCAAATTTAGAGAAAGGTAAAGTTTTAGCAAAACTTTACGATTAACATTAAATGCCAGTGTTGATGGATTTTGAAGCTAGCATCAAAACAAATATGTAATTTGCATCCCTTGTTTCTAACATGAAGTGAAACAAGTTGGGAATCTTTGGATTCCTATACTGACTATTGCTATGAAATAACATCATTGTAATCTTTTTGAGAGGTTTTGAATACTGTTTGAAATTATCCTTCAAAATTTTCAAGTTTACAATTAGCATCAAACCCAAAGTCATGAGTTTGCTTGTTGTTTTGTTGATTTCTACGCAAAGGTTTTGAATACCTTTTGAAATTATCCTAATTTTCAAGTTTACGATTAGCATCTTATCGATCTTATTCAAACTTATTGGAGAGAGAGAGAGAGAGAAAGAGTCAAACAACATGTTTTGAGATAAGCATTGTGGTTGCAGACGAGGCGCGCGGCGACGAGAAAGGCGTGCTGGTGCACTGCCTCGCTGGAGTGAGCCGCTCGGTGACGATCACGGTCGCCTACCTTATGTACAAGTGCTCGCTGAACCTGAACGACGCGTTCAACGTGGTGCGCGCGTGCAAGTCGAACATCGCGCCCAACTTCCACTTCATGCAGCAGCTGTACAACTTCGAGAAGGAGCTGAAGCTCGACGTCGCCTCACAAAGCCCGGCCCCGCTCATGGAGCAGCTGGAGGCGCTGCGCGCCGAGGCGACGGCGGCGGCGGCAGTGCGCTTGAGCTGCACCACCACCAACACCACGTCGGCGACGGCGACGCAGGGCCAGGAGGAGGAGGAGAAGCAGGAGAGCGGGCGTCGGCGCCGGCGAAAGTGCCCCAACTGCGGCCGGCACGAGACGTGTCGGTGCGGGCAGCACGCCGACTTCCTCAGCCCGCTGGCGCAGATCGGCGTCAGCCCCGACTCCGGCATCGAGTTCGATCGCTGGGCGTCCAGCAGCAGCAGCACGACGCCGGCCGAATGAGACCAGCCGGGGCGGTCGCAGTGGCACTTCTAGAAGACCGCCGCCGCCGCTGCTACCTCCCCATTGCCAACCACTCAAAGTCCAACCAATTCTCTCCACTCGCTGCGTTCGTACAGTTGCTTCCCGTGCCAGTATTATTTCCATCTCGTTTCGTCATCCACCTTCTCCACCTTCTCCGCCACCTCCTCTTCCACAGCGAGTGGTGACGATTGCGCACTCATCACGGCTACAGAGAAACATTGATATTTTGTAAAGACTGTTTTCTAGTTGGGATGATAACACTGACTGCGTGCGAGTCCAAATGAGGCGTTGCAGCAGCATGCGTTTGTTATACTTGGGCGAACTATTTTAGCGCAATGAAATGCATTTACAACCCGACGACGACGACGTTGTTCAATTTGCATTTTACCATTACGTACTACCTGCTGATCACTAATAATTGTTGCCATTTGCAATGGAGCGCTAAGCAATCCCAGCCGAGTTGTTTGTTTCCCCGAGCTGAACTTAGTTGATTCTAGGCGACGTAATCATGCTAGCGACTAATCTCCGCCTGTACCACGATTTTTGAGGACGTGTTGAGTAATGAACTAAAGTAAAGTACACTATAATGAATGTTATTCATAATAGTTATGAACTTTTTGCACAAAAGACATATGCTATAAATGAATTTAGTACATACCCATGATTGATACCTAGCGAAACCGGAAGCAAGCACAAAGGCTTGCACTTGTACAGAACAATTTCGACCGAACCAAAAACAAAAACTACTTTGCAACCTGGACACTTTTAACAGTGATTGCATTCAATACCTAGTCAGAGTTATCTGTTTCAATTAGGCAGAAACAAGGTGAAAGTTCAGTTGTACAAACACAAAACGTATTCTCATATCTTTGAAAAAGAAAAACCAACGAATGTAGTAGCTGTACCGCAGGATGCATTCAACCCGAATCACTGGAATTCTTCCACACAACTGAAACATGTACTAATCGTTGGCAATGCAAGTCAGAGTTGCATGCATAAAACCACAAGGGTGTATTCTTTGTAACTGTAGAAAAAAACAAAACATTTATTAAACTGTTATTGATGTTATTTTATATATGTCAATTTAAATTATAAAATACATATTCTATCTTAATTCTTACCAAGCCTTATGAACCATTCAAGAAAAACAAATGAAATCCGGATGTTTTCCTAGCAACTAATCATTAAATGAAGAAGTGTGCCCTTCTCAATCACTATAATTCCACAGATAAAGTCTTGATTTCTGCATGCAGTTCATTGTATATCTCCTTGTAGTCCTCATGCTCACGAATGAGAACTGTGAGGCAGCCACGCTTGACACCCATGGCTGCACCCAGGTCTTGCCGAGCAGGCACAAAGCAGTAGGGAATATCTTTGTTCTCACAGACGCCTGGCAAGTGAGCGACGATGTCGACGGGCGTGACGTCGCCGGCGAAGAGCACGATGCCCGTCTCGCCTTTGCGTAGCCGCATTTGAACATCCTTGAGGCCATTACGTAGAAAGGTTTTGTGCTGCACTGCTGCAAGCACATTGCAAAGAAGGCATCGAATTATTGCGACTAGCACATGGGCAGGCAGGTAGCGAGTACTTGCGACCATTACGATACCTTTTTTAATGAGCTTGTAGCATTTCTTCGCGAGCTTCTTCGTTGCCATTGGCTTGGCAATCACGCTGACATTCTCCAACTTCTGTTCGTACGTTAGCTCACCGCTGTTGTCGATTTCCATAATTGTGTTATTAGCGGTATCAGATTGTGACTCTTTCTTGACTTTTCCCATTTTGCAAAGATTTTCTCAAGCACTCTATCGTCGAAAGAAATTGCTTTCGAAAACGAGTGAAACATGTGAAAGCGTGAGGTTATGTTAACGAATAGAGTTTCGACAAACCTCGGCGAACTTCGGTTCGATTCTTTTTGGTTTGTTTAAATCACATTTTATAATTGACAAGATTGGATACGAATTGCGAGCAAACAGGTATTATCATTTATTTAACGTAATTCTTAAGCCAATTGATTCATTAGCATTTTGCCTGTGTAAACTTCAGGATGCGTCTGGAAAAAAACAAATGAGTAACGTGATTGAGCATGATACAGGTTATTTGCGTGTAACGCAATGCCGGACCTAACATGTGCTGTTTGCGGCGGCAAAGACTTCTACAAGAATGCAGGCTATTACTTTTGCTCGGAATGCCAAACGCAAGCGCCAGATGTCCAAGAGCAGGAGTTCGAGGTGCAGCAGGAGGAAGCCATCGTCACGAAAACGCGCAAAAGCCGCTCGCCCACCTCTTCGAAGACGTCCAACCACGAGCAATTCACGAGCTGGGAATGCTACAACTACATTCTGCTTGGCTTGGTCAACGAGCTCATTGAGCTGGGTGCGAATGCGAACCTGAAGCCGATTGCGCAAACCATCTGGTTCAAGTACTTGCTGAAGCTGGAAGTACTCCATAGAGATGCATGCCAACTGCCCAAGCTGCCAGCGTACAACAACAAGCATGATGCAAAGGTGATCTTTGGACGCTGTCAGCCAAAGAAGGTTCGTAAGAGGAAAAGACAGGGGAGTGAGTCAGGACTAACAACATCAGGATCTGAAGGCCCAGTTTCAAAGCGAGAACAAAATCGCTTAAAGGTATTTTGGATTGTAAATAAAATTAATGATCATTAAGTAATTGTGTGTGTGTTTTGTTTAGCGGGCAATGGCAAAAGCAGTGTATGAAAGTCAGCAAACACAGTCAACACAGCAGCTGGAAACATCAATACTCAATCAGTCATTAGGCAGTCTGCAGAGTAGTGCATCCAATGTGAAGAAGCAGAATCATCTTTGCTACAGTAAGCAAGCAAAGGGTGAGCTGCTATCTCATATGAGCAAGGAGCACTTGCACGAGCATGTTGAAGATGTGGATGTGATACTGGAGTGTCACACTCTTTCGTACAAGGATGTAAGCACAAAGTACAGCCACGGGCCGCATGTGATGACGCTGACGAAGCTCTACGTCATCATCTACTTGGCGCTGCTCATCGGCAAAGATGACATCCAGCTGGGCGACATGTTGCGCTTCATGGAGGAGGGCAGCTTGAGCTACAACCACTACGCGCACTTCTTTCCCGAGGACGTCGAGGCGCAGGCCGGTTTCCTGCGCAACCTCAAGCCGCAAAAGATCTACAAGGCCGACCACATCCGGCTGATGGCCGGCAAGATGGCGGCGCTGCTGCAGATCAGCGCCGAGATCCCCTCGCCAAACCTGCCGCGCCTCATCGAGCGCTACTGCGGCGAGTTAAACCTTCCGCATGCCGTGCGCGAGCTGTGCATGGCGCTCCTCGCCGAGCTGCGTTACCGCACCACGTCCTCGCTCAACCACGAGGGGCGCGCAGTGAGCGTCGTCGTCTTCGTGCTGAAGCTGCTCTTCGGGCTCGACGGCGTCACCGAAGTGGCGCTTGCAGAGCTCGCGCAGCAGGACGCAGGCGCGTTCGACCTCGTCGAGTGGCTGCAGACGCTCACGCTGCGTTGCGAGGTGCTTGCGCAGCACCACTTCCCCACCGGTTGCGAAACAAGCGCCTACATCGACTTCATGCGCACGCGCGATGTGGAGTGTAAGCAGGCCGATGCGGAGTTCGAAACGATGGAGCGCGTTGTCTTTCGAGGCGATGTTGATGAGGTGGCCAATGGTCGGTTAGAGTTTGGAGCCTCGCTGACGCCGCTGCACGATCATTTGCGTGCGCTCTACGAAAGCGGACGGCTTGCGAGCATTCCCAAGTTGGATTTGCTCCTGCGCGACTATGCAGCGGCAAATTTACACTACCTGCGCACACCACAAGCGGCGGCCATTTTGCAGCGCGGCGCGTGCGTCAAGATGGCCGCTGCGCGTCCCTCGGCGAAGAAGATGCATGTGCATGCACGCCGCCGCGTCATCTGCACGCTTGGTAAGCGGGCGACGGAGGAAGACCAAAAGGTGGTCTTGCAGGAGTCGATGGCACGTTTTTGGCTGCGGCTTGACGGTGGCATCTCGCAGTGGAGCGCTGAGGAGTTCAGCGCTTTCTGGATGGACTGCCCCTATCACTACCGGCTGATTGTCGCCGAATGCGCGCGCATCACCAGGCAGAGCGTACGGGATGTGCTCGTCGAGTGCATGCACCTGGAGGCGTTCGTCAGCTACGGACGCCGAGGACGCGCACGCCCACCCGCTGAACTGCGCACGCTCGTTGCACACGCGCAGCAGCGCTGGTAGAAGCTGTTTATGTAGATATGTGCTCTCACACGTCCTCTCCGCAAGCAAAACGCTTAAAATAAATTATTCAGGAAGCGCTTCGCCGACTGCACGCCGTTCTCCTCGCTGAGCTTGGCGCGCAGATCCTCGATGCGCATGTCCTTCAGCTCGACCATCTGCTCCAAGTGCAGGACGCGCTCCTGCAGCTTGCGGATGGCGTCCGTCTTGGCGCGCAGCTCCTCGACCATCTCGTCGTAGACACTCGCGGAGACGATGCGCTGGTCGAGTATCTTCGAGCCGGACTTGATCTTGATCGGTGTGACGGCGGCGTCTGCACACACAGCATCATCAAGAGAGTTGCAGACGTGCTCGTGCACTCACTCTCACCTGTGCTGATGGCGTCGGCAAGGCCTTCGACGACGAGCACGTCGGCGTCGCGTGCGCGCACCGCGCCGTCAAGCCGCTCAATGGCACGCTTCACCTCCCAGAGCACCGCTTCGACGGCGGCGGGCTCGGCGCGTGCTGCCGCCTCCAGCAGGTCGGGCGCGAGCTCGACGTGCAGACGGCGTGCGAGCACCTTGCGCTGCAGCGTGCGCCAGTTGTCGAGCTTCTGCGCGAACGCGTTGCTCGGCGTGTAGTTGTGCAGGTCGACGGCGCGCGGAAAGTGCGCCTTGAGCATCTCCGCCAGCGGCACGGCGTCGGCGAAGTCGCGCCCGAGGTTGCGCTTCTGTCGCGTGATCGCGTACGAGTCGATCCACGCGTACAGCTGCTCGGCGGAAGCTGGGCCAGCACTCATAACAACATAAATTCGCCTGCGTGCGTGTGTATAGAAAAATCTGTCGTTAAACTATCATCTCCGACATGGACATATTGATATTGCATTTATTTAGAGCGCCATCTATTGCGAGATGCCAACGTAGCTGCAGGTTGCACGCCAGAATTCACCGCCGAGGTAGACGTCGCTATCGTCGTCGTCGTCGTCGTCGTGCTGCGCGATGCAAGCGTCACGTTCGATGAGGTCCACTAAGCGGGCGGCCTCCACCTCAGGCTTCTACAAGCCAACAACACACTGTTCAATGATGAGCGGCGCCATCTGGCGGCACTCACCGGGCATAAGGCATGCAACCAGAAGTAGAAGACAGCAATGAGGCCAATCCTTACACGGCGATAGAAGTTCGAGCTGTTGCAGCGCACAGCGAACACGCACACGCTCACTTTGCGCCGTGCCAACTCCACGGAGCTCACGTGGAGGGCGCGCTTCGCGAGCAGATAGGCGACGACGTCGGCGAGGTAGTGGTGGCGATGGCGTGCGTAGCGGTTGAGGTCGGCGGCTGCAACGCGTGGTGCGCACAGCGCCCCCGTCACGTTCACCACCTTGCCGCCCGCGGCCTGCAGCTTATCTACCGACAGACAGATAAGACGAGTGGTGGACCATCCACATCCACATACCGAGAAGCAAGTTGGTGAGCAGAAAGGGGCCAAAGTAGTTCACCTGCCAGGTGAGCTGTAGGCCGTTCGCGGTGGCGTGGTCGCCCAGCCAGAGCGCGCCGGCGTTGTTCACCAGGAGGTCGACGCGCGGCTCGGTAGCGCGCACGTCCGCTGCGAACGCACGCACGGAGACCGACGACGCCACGTTCAGGCGCTTGCAGGCGACGTCGACGCCGCTGACGACGACGCCCGCCGCCGCCGCCGCCTCGAGGATGCGCCGCCGCGCGGCCTCTCCCTTCACCAGGTCACGGCACGCAAGCACCACCCGTGCTCCACGAATTGCCACCTGCTCGGCCACATGATAGCCCAACCCTGTAATTCACAACGGATTTTCATGTGTGATAACATCGCAGGAATCCTATGTCAACATTTCAAGTTCTTTCGAGGAAAGCAAGCGAAGTATGATTTTTGAAAAGCTTTATAGACATTTGAAGTTATTAAACCGATCAAGTTCTCTTGTTTAGTTGCTGACTTTAACCACATACTTTAAGTAAGGGAAATCGCAAATTAAGCAATTGCGAATATCCATTCGAATACTTATGTCGACCGGCAACATTGGCGTCGATCTTTGAGGTTAGATGCGATTGACAACATTTACCTGAGTTGCCGCCGGTGACGATAACCGTCTGGCCGACGAGCGAACGCCGCTTGGTGGGGAAGACATGTTGCGAGCGCTCGCACTTCGAGGAGATTCTTATCGACAGCAGGAGGATCCCCACGTATAAGGCGATGATAACGCACTCGACGAACATCTCGCAGAAAGATTGCACAGCAACGGAAAAAGCAAGCAGCAAACAAACCGAATGGCCGGTGACATTCACAGCGGGTTTTTAAAATATCGCTCGAACACGGATTTTTCCGTTAATAACACCCGGCTCAAGTTGGTATTCGCGAATATGAGTTACTGCGATGCATACCCAGAGTCGCAAGTGTACTTTGCGCTGAGCTATTTCAAAATGCAAAATTAATTCATCACTAATTAAAGTGTAGGTAGTTCCCACTGCACACTTACAGGAATCAATTGAGTTTAACTGCATAAATATCCATACAATCAGTAATAAAGATAATAATAGAATGATTTGCTTAAAATTTGCATGCAATTGAATGCATAGGCAGGCTAACACAGTAAGTAAATATGAAATTGATGCTATAAATACTTTTATTGAGTATTTAAGGCAGTTGTGAATGTCACAAGTTCAAATTCCAGTCAAATCCATCTTTGTTTTGTATTTACATAATTTTCTAACCTAATTGCATTGTCTATGCATGCCTGTGTATATACTTCTCAAATAATGTAGACTAGGAGGTAGACATGACTGTACATTGAGCCACAGAATATGCAAATTGTGCTTGTACCATGCCACATTGTACTGAAGGTGATTCTGCCAGTTGTCGTCCAGAAACTGCTTATAGAACTCGCTCATCTCCTCTGCACTCAAAGCATCTGTGCAGCCTTTTGCTGCATGCTTCTGTTGAACAAACTCCCTACGTTGCTGCAATAAGATGAGGGTAGTAATTGAGTAGTGCACTAGCAGCAGATGTGTAATATGCGAACCTGAATAAACCTGGCGTTGTGATCGGCCCAGAAGCGTTGGTTCCAAGCCTGTGTGGCATCCTGGAGCTCTCTGAGCGTCTGCTGCAGGCGTGTCTCGCGGAGGCGGCGCGTGCGTACGATCGGGCGCAGGTTCGAGAGAGGATCGGGCGGTCCGATGAGGTCGGCAGTGTGCTTCTCGGCGACGGCGACCACGGGCGCTTCCAGCATCGCGTGCGCGATGAAGGCAGTGGGAGTGGCTTCAGCGTGGCGGCGCGTTGAGCTACTTGCGCTTGCCGCGCGGACTGTTTTACTTACTGGGTGGAGATGCAGTCGAAGACCGGCGAAGCGAGCAAACGGCGAGCATTGCATATCGACGGCGACGAGGCGAGTTCACATTCTGTGACGTAACGCAGAAAGCAGCTGATGTTGTTTGACAGTTGACAGATGGTGGAGTCCAGGGGCACGAAATGGGAGCGCGTGGTGGTGGTGGTCAAGATGGCGGGGACGATGTATGATGGATGCGCGACTCGCGCTGCCTCTCCGCGTGGAGGCGACGCGCCTCCGCCTGCTCGCTCTTCGCTATCGCGTACGCCGAGTCGGAGAGCTGCAGGTAGAAGTGGCGGCGGCGGCCGTGATGCGGGGGCGCTCTAGCAGCCTCGACGGCGTCTTCGTCGTGCAGGTCCCACTGGCGGCGGTCGCAGTCGGCGAGCAGCGTGTAGGCGATGCCGGCGACGACCTCGGCGGCGAGCATCACGCCGAAGACGAGCCGCCATTGCTCGTGCGTGTTGTCGGCGGCGACGGCACCGATGAACGCTGACGCACCGAAGCCGGCGAGGGCGCCAGCGCCGTTGACAATCGCCATCAGGAGGCCAGCGTGGTGCACGCTCACGTCGATGATGTGCACCTTGAGGCCGGCGTAGTAGAGTCCGTTGAAGGCGAGTGCTGTGGCAAGCAGGGTGAGCGCACGCGGAGCGTCGCACTCGGCGAAGGCACCTCCGAGGAGAGCAACGCCGGGCACCACCAGCGAGACGTCTGTGTAAGCTTTGCGTAGCAGGCAGCGGCGTGCGTTGCGCCGGAGGAGCGCGTCGGCAGCAACGCCGCACGCGAACGCCGACGCCAACTGCGCGAGGTACGCGAGGGCAAACAGCGCGTTTGCGCGGATGTCCAACCCCAGCACGTTGTTCAAATACTTAGGCAGGTTATTCGCTAGTGTGAAGGTGATCAAATCATGTCCCATTTGGCCCGCGACGAGCCCATACACACTTGGATCACGGGCGATTCCTCCGACGGGGATGCGCGCTCGTGCTGGACGCTCCACGCTCGCCGCCAGGTAGTTCGCCTCCACCTCGTGCAGGAAGGGATGCGTGCGCGGATCGGAGAAGACGTAGACGAGCGCGAGGGCGGTGAAGACGACGCCGAGCGCTGCCCACGCGTAGAAGGGCGGTGGCCAGCTGGCGCTGGCGTCGATGAGCAGGCCGCTGGCGAGGTGCGCGACGACGTAGCCGAGCGAGTTGCTCGCGAAGACGAGCGCGCTGACGGTGGCGCGCTCGCGTGCCGGCACCCAACGTGCCACCAGCGACGAGAGGCACGGGTACTGCACGCTCTGGCCGACGCCGACGAGCACGCGCAGCACGAAGACGGACCACCAGGGTGCGAGCGTCGTCGCGAGCGGCATGAGCCCGCAGGCGACGGTCGACAGCTGCAGGCCCCAGATGAGCACGTGGCGGGCGCCGTACGCGTCGCACACGATCCCCGCCGGCACGTGCGTCGCGAAGAAGCCCACGTAGAAGGCGGCCAGGTTGAGGTTCTGCTCGCGCTCCGTCCACGACGTGCGCCCACCGCCGATGTTGGCGATCACGTGCAGCGCGCCGCCGGAGCGCGCACCGCACGTGGGGGTCTTCGGCGTCGACGCCGTGCCGTTCTCGCCGACCATCTCGACGATGGCGATGCTCAGCACGGCGCGCTGGCAGTGCGACACGATCACGCTCAGGAAGCACATGAAGACGATCACGTAACGTAGCTGGCCGTGGCAGCACGGCCAGATGCACGTCAAGCACGCCGGTTGCTGCCGCTGCATCCTGGTGAACCTCTGACGATTCCCCTCCTCCTGCTCCACGCTGCTTGCCGAGGGCACCTGATCGGCCATGTTGACGCTCGCCGTTCGCGACGCCTCTTCATCAGCTCCCTCATCATCGAACCAAACGCCAAACATATTACTCAGGTACATTTTCTCGTCAACGAGTTGAATTCGTCTACTATTCTTGGACGCATGCAGTCAATGTTTGTCACTTTGAAGCACTCTCACAGTGTCACGTCCGGGAAAGAAAGGGTTTGATGACGAGACAAGCGCCAATTACCAAATTGTTGAAAAGAATCACTTATCATCTTCCAAATGATCACTTTCTTCGGCAGTTACATGCCTAACAAGCAGTAAAATTCAAATAAAAGTTCGCAATCAGTTAGTTTCTTCGTCCTCCACTAGGAACGCTCGGGTTGAACATAAGTCAACTGTCAAACAAGGGTCAATTGCACTCACGTCTTTCGAGGTATTTGCAAGGGTAATTGAATTCCACAATCGAAGCGTATACGAAACTCAAGTAACTAATTGGTACGAGTTGCACTCAGCGTCTACAATGTCGGTCTGCATAACGGCAAAGTCATTTGCGCCTGGTGAGTTAGTTGCGACAGCCATTCGCCATCCAGTTTTAACCTGCCAATGTGCGTTGCAGTGCTCCGAAGCCGCCTGCAGCAGGCGTTCGCTGCCGGCCGGCATACGCACGCCTGCCTTGTGCAATGCGCACTGCCCAACTACGCGCAGCACCGCTTCTACGCGGAGAAGAGGATTTTCGAACGCACGAAGCCGCACTGCAACGTCGGCACGATTGGGCACGTCGACCACGGCAAGACAACACTCACGGCCGCCATCACTAAGGTGCTCGCCGAGAAGCGGCTCGCCGACGCGAAGCGCTACACAGACATCGACAACGCGCCCGAGGAGAAGGCGCGCGGGATCACCATCAATGTGGCGCACATTGAGTACCAGACTGAGAACAGGCACTACAGCCATGTGGATTGTCCTGGACATGCCGATTACATTAAGAACATGATCACAGGCACAGCACAGATGGATGGTGCCATTTTAGTAGTGGCTGCAACAGATGGTGTCATGCCTCAGACAAAGGAGCATTTGTTACTTGCCAAGCAGATTGGAGTGGAGCATGTGCTCGTGTTCATTAACAAGGTAGAACGTGTGCTTGTGTAAAGCTTGGTTGTAAGTTTGTATTCCGAAGGTGGATGCAGCTGATGCTGAAATGATTGAGCTGGTTGAGATGGAGATCCGCGAGCTGATGTCGGCGATGGGCTTCGATGGCGATAGCGTACCGGTGGTGAGCGGGTCGGCGCTGTGCGCACTCGAGGGGCGCGAGCCAACGCTGGGCGCCGACGCCGTCGTGCGGCTGCTTGCCGCCGTCGACGCGCACATCCCGACGCCCGAGCGCGTCCTCGACAAGCCGTTCCTGCTGCCCGTCGAGCACGTGTACTCGATTCCCGGGCGTGGCACGGTCGTCACCGGGCGCATGGAGCGCGGCGTGCTGCGCAAGGGCGCCGACTGCGAGTTCGTCGGCTACAGCAAGACGCTGCGCTCGACGGTGACCGGCGTCGAGATGTTCCACCAGGTGCTGGAGCGCGCCGAGGCCGGCGACCAGCTGGGCGCGCTCGTGCGCGGCGTGAAGCGCGACGACCTGCGGCGCGGCATGGTGATGGCGGCGCCGGGCACGGTGCGCGCACACGACCACCTCGAGGCGCAGGTGTACGTGCTCACGAAGGACGAGGGCGGCCGCCAGAAGCCGCTGACGACGTTCGCACAGACGCAGATGTTCTCGCGCACGTGGGACAGCGCCGCGCAGGTGCACGTGCCCGCCGACCGCGAGATGGTCATGCCCGGCGAGGATGCGCGCCTCGTGCTGCGCATGATGCGCCCGATGGTCATCGAGCGCGGCCAGCGCTTCACGCTGCGCGACGGCGCCACGACGCTTGGCACCGGCGTCGTCACCGCTCTCCTGCCCGCACTCACCGACGAGGAGCGGCTCGGTCTCAGCGAGGGCAAGAAAGCGCGTGACAAGCGGGCAGCAGCTGCTGCGGCCACCGCCGCCGCCGCCGCGCAACCATCTTCTGCTGCTGCCAGCGCCAAGAAATAAGCCACTAACTTTAAGTTATTAATAAAAACTATCAAACATTTGAACGTCAGTTTCTAATAGGCTTTCATCAATCAATTTGTACAAATTTCTTCTTACATTTTTTTCATTAAAGCAATGAATCCTATTTTACATTCAGTCTAAAGCTGTTTCCAGCAGAGGAATAAGTTTCCAAATACTTACAAAATGTATTAATTGACAACATTGATTATTTAGTAACATGATGAAGCCTTTTTGCATCATTATTGTGTAATCGGTTTCAACAATAATATATATCACTTACTAAATGTGTTTAAAAGTTTTAAAACACTCCAGCTTGGAGCTTAACCTCCAAAAACATACTTGCGGCATTGACGATGTGCTAATCAACACATGAACAACAATCTAGCACAACATGAACGAATCTCAACGTAAACGAATAACAATACGCAAGAATGGAGATACAAGTCGGGCATACGTAAGCTTCAATCCATTTGCATACCAAATATGTGCTGTGCATGCTGTGCATTTCCAGTGCATTCTTCTGCCCGAAACAATTGAGCAGCTCATCGACGACGTGCAGTCGTACTTCGGCAAAGACGCCCAGTACATCTTCAACGAGCATGGGGGCCAAATCTTGGACATCAATGTAGTACGAGACAATGATGTGCTGTCTGTATCGGAGAGAGCTGCCAGTACTGCAATGCACGACGAGAATTGTGGTGGCAGTGGGCAAGAGTGGCTGACGCTGAACGTGGGTGGGCGCTACTTCACGACGACGAAGAGCACGCTGCGCTCGGACCCGGACAGCATGCTGGCGCGCATGTTTGTCGAGGGCGCCGGCGGCGCCGCGTTCCGCTACGTGCCGAGCAACGTGGACGCGCGCGGCGCCTTCCTCATCGACCGCAATCCGACGTACTTCGAGCCGATCCTCAACTACCTGCGCAACGGCAAGCTCACCCTCGACAAGCACATCAGCGCCGAGGGACTGCTCGAGGAGGCGCGCTTCTTCTCGCTGCAGCCGATCGTCGCGCAGCTGGAGGAGGCGCTGCGCGACGAGGAGGCGGCGGCGAGCGCTTCGCAACCGCTGCGGCGGCGCGACGTCGTGCGCGCGCTCATCCGCTCGCCGCACTCGGCCGAGCTGCGCTTCCAGGGCGTCGACCTCGCCGGCGCCGACCTCAGCAAGCTCGACCTGCGCCACATCAACTTCAAGTACGCGAACCTGCGCGGCTGCCGGCTGACGGGCGCGAACCTCAGCTGGTGCTGCCTGGAGCGCGCCGACCTCGCACGCACCGACATGGACGGCGCCCAGCTGCTCGGCGTGAAGGGCGTGTGCGCGAACTTCGAGGGCGCCGCGATGCGCAACTGCAACTTCGAGGACCCGAACGGCAGCCGCGCCAACATGGAGGGCGCTAACTTCAAGGGCACCAACCTCGAAGGCTCGCAGATGAGTGGCGTCAATCTGCGCGTCGCGACGCTCAAGAACGCCAACATGAAGAACTGCGACCTCAAGCGCTCCGAGCTCGCCGGCGCCGACCTCGAGTTCTGCGACCTCTCCGGCAGCGACCTGCACGAGGCGAATCTGCGCGGCGCCAACCTCAAGGACACCGCCTTCGAGTGGATGCTCTCCCCACTGCACATGTCACAGACCATTCGATAGATTCCCTTTGCATTTTCACTGCTCTCTGCAAACCTATGCACCATTCATTATTCTAACCTTATTACATATTTATGCTCAAGTACTTCTTTTGATAATCGGTAATAAACTGTAACACAAGTACAAAGCTAATTCGTAACATACTTAAACACTTGTATTTAGCATTTACTTGTTTACAAATAATGCTTTCTGTGAACGTGAACATTATGTGTATTTATATGAAGCCTTATGTATAGTACTATATACAACACTTAATAATGTGAGCAGTTAATAATTTATAATGGAAGAATTACTTACATTGTCAACATACTGATTTTAATAACCAGTGACTTTAATAAATACTCCTGCATTTTACGTTTTGGTGGCTGCCTTCTTTGCTTTGAATTTATTTGGTTGCAAGTGCTGCTTCCAATGGTCTTGCCTGGTTAGTTGCTTGCCTCGATTATCCCTTTTTCTGTTAGCCAGTAGTTTACAGACTTGCATGCCTATGAATTGTTTACTGACAGTTGACTCAGGAGCACTGAAGTGAATAAAATCAGCGTTAAATGCTTGGGCTCTTTGCGCCCGTTCCGGTTCATAGACCCTCATTGTGGCATCAGTTCGTTTCAAATGTAAATTGGGACTTTTCTCTGTTTTTGTGCTCTTTCCACAAGCATTTGCTCTCATTGCTTTGACATTGAGTGATTCTGTACTGCTAGAGTCATCAATAACAATGCAAGTGTCACTCTGCATGTTGAATGCATGATCACTGGGTGGTAGATATTTACACCATATTGTTCTGACCTGCTTGCACAACTGCTTGAGTATATTGTTTTCACACTTGTTTACAATACCCAAACATGTGCTTGCAACACCTAGGACATCATTTAAATTCTTGCGCAGGTCCTCAACAATAAGGACTGCCACATTGTGAATGACACAAAGTTCGAGAATATGCTGAACCATATAGAATGGATTAACGTCGCCCGTGAGCAGGACAACCTGCAGAGAATTCTTTTCCAAGCTTGCGGTGACCTTGTTGATACCGAAAACAAGCTTCTTGCGAACATCCGCAGCGGGCGCGATTGTCTCCTTATAGTTGGCTCGAAAAGCCTTGCGATCTTCTTTTGCAACATCTTTGATGGCAGACCACTGCACCTGCGTTTTCTCCGGGATCAGCCTTGGTAGCGTGCAGAGAATGGCGAGAATTGATTCACCTTCATCAGACGATACCCACGGTCGGCTAAAAACGCAAAAAAATACATTTTTGCACATGTGCCATAGTTTCCAATCGTAACTTACTACTGAGAATTGTAGGGTGTTTTTAATGCTTGTTTCTGTGGTTTTTTCTTGGTTTTCTTCGCGCTTAGCGATTTTTTTAGCTGCTGGTCAGTTAACACTGGCTGTTTGCTCATGGTTTCAAATATACTGTTTAAGTCACATTAATATATATGTAATAAGCAAGTACATATTCAATTATTCATAACCAATAAAAGCAAACACATGCATAGAGTCGAGAGTTGCCTACGTTGCACTTGCATGAGATTGAAATAATTTGATGACGGAACGTAACGGAAATATTAATTATGCAATGCAATCTATACATTAACACGTTGGAAAGGTAGTACGATTGGTATTCAACCATAAATATTGCCACTTGTCGCATAATTAGCGCTTTATTCAACTTCCATCACTATTCACTCTGAGCAATCACCTTTCAGCGATCAAAGCACTACGTATCCTACAACTGCTACTGCGTGTTCTCGTCATCTCCTACACAAGTCTAACTTAGAACGAAATCGAAAAATAAACGCTAAACACAACAACATTCCATTGGGGTAAGTCGGAAATGATAGAATGCTCTAACAACAATGCACGCTGCAACGCTGAAGTCTCGCTTTTAATATTCGGCTGACGTCGACGGTAAAGCTTGCCTAAAATCGCAAGCCGGTGACGAAGATGTTGGTCGCACGGATCGTGTACAAAATTGTATACATAGATAGGGGGCCTAGATGACGGAGCTCTGGTGCGGATAGAGAAATAGGGTCTGCTTGAAGTCGCCAATGTTGCGTATGAAGTAGCCGTCAGGCGGCTTCTCGTTCCATCCGCTCTGCGCGCCGATGAGCTCCAGACGGTGGACGCTCTCGGCGTCGCCGCTGTCCTCTGCCGAGCGCTTCTCCACCGGCGTCTCGGCACCGACCACCTGGATGCTCAGCTTGCGCAGGCTGGCGCGGCTGGCGTGCGTGTTGTGCTCGTCCCAAAAGCGACGCAGGTCGGCGGCGCGCAGCTCCTCGATCGCGCGGATCTCCTGGTGCGCGCGATCAAAGACGTACTCGCGATTCGTGATCTCGGCCCAGTTGCGCGCGACCTCCTCCTTGAGCAGCACGTCCGCGAGCTGCTTCACCTTGATGAGGTCGCCCTTGAACGCGGCGACCTTCTTCTCGGGCAGCTTACGCAGCAGCTTCGCGACATGCTTGACGAACGCCTCGATGCGCGCGTCGACGTGCGCCGTCGTGTACTTGGCCGCCTGCGTGTTCACCGTGATCGAATAGCCGAGGATGCCGAACGTGTCGCGTAGATTGCAGAACACGTTGTAGCCAAGCTGCTCCTTCGTGCGCAGCACATCGAACAGCGGCTCCTCGATGATCATCTGCGAACGCGAACGACATGAATATCGAAAACCCTTCAATGTCCGACATTTGTTTTCATCAACAATCTTCTTCTGCAAGATGAATAGGGAGGTTGCGAGGTTGCACACTAGTAATCAGCGCCTCTAGTGGTCATTTGACAAACTTTTCACTAAGAAAATAATGGAATCTTTTACCTTGCGGTGTCGGTTTAAAGACTCTAACCAAATGATATTGAAATATATATTGCAATATTTCACTTATTAGCGTTCAGTTAAGAACTAACGATGTTACCGCAGTGGCGCTGTTGTAGCGTTTTCTGCTACCTCCCTATACCACGACAAGCATTTGTTTTAAATAACAATTCGCCATCTTGAAATACGTACTTCAGTGTTTGAAAAGTGCTCATTGCTAGTTCTTTGTGCGGCTTGCTTACCATGAGTAACTCGATGATCACGTGCGTTTTGATGTTGAACGGGCCGACCTGG
>JAODFX010080911.1:0-18175 GCA_027580035.1 Dorylogaster longipes | reverse complement strand
TAACTCCGACGTTCGTGATTGGTCCGATTGGTCTTCTCAAGTTATAGAACTCTTTGGTGCAACGATGCCAAGCGTCCTTCAAAAGTTGTGTTCAAGATCGTTAGAGGGCTTCTGAGTAATGACGTCAGATCACAAATTTGTTACTTTGAGGCTCAATAGTTTAAAAGTGACAACAAATCCGATCAAACGGAGTTGATAAAGATTCAGTAAACGATGAATTCGATCATTTCTCAAAATTTCTTACTAGGGCACTCGGACTCCATTGGGACAGTTCATATTTTCGCATAACAAGATATGGTATATAAAAATGTGAAATTAGAATTTGAATAAAATAATGTTTGAAATATAAAACAGACTGAATTATATATGTTAGAGTGTAAGATTATTAAACAGACTTCTCGTTAGAACAAATATTACTGGCAACATTGAATGGGTTAATTCTATACGAGATTTTCTATTGAGAATATTGTATCAGTATGACGCTATTTGGGACATTTACCTTAAATGTGAATTCAATCCCGCCGGAAACGAGTTTTCCCTCATAAATCAAAGCAGATAAGCATTGAAATGCGCAACAATCACAAAATGCGCGACCGCGTGCCGCAACTTCTTTATCGACGTCGACTTCGCTCACTGCCGACGCAGCGAACTTTGCGAAAATGAACTTTTCGCTATTGCCGAGCACAAATTCGTTTTCGGATTAATTGCGCTATCATGCGCGCAACGTGAATTCCCAGCGCCAAGCGCCAATCGTCCTCGCACGGCGCGCGAAAAAAGCAAGCAAACAAAGAACGAAGGGGTCACTTTTCACGCGGAGCGTCGTGCGGTGATAAAAATGATGAGTTATGTTCATTTTCACTCGCGCTTCCGCACGAGTTGAACCATTGTTCGTAAACGTTCATGTTTTTTCCCCCGAAGGCGACAATGCAGCAGCAGCAGCAGCAGCAGCAGCAGCAGCAGCAGAACGAACGACAGTGAAGCATTGCCGTGTTGGTTGCCTACGCTTCTTCCTAAACAATTTCGCCCGCTCGAGGTGGTAGCTTGTGGAATGGAACGAAGCGAGGAGTATACAGTTGCAGCTGGTCAGCGCGAGCGCATCAGAAAACAGGCGAAAAACAAATGCACAAACAACAAACAAGCGAGCGGAAAGCATCGCGATACGGGTGAAATTTAATCGGTGGTGCAGTGTGCTGAACAACAGCAGTCAGCAGTAACATCATTCTCGCATTACGGCATGCCGTCGTTCGGCAGTTCTTGCGCAAACGAAGCGAGACGACAGGCAAACGGCCATTGTCGCTCTTTAATTGTATTTGCGGTGCGTTTTTATGAAGCGCCGTTCGTGCACTGCCGCGCCGCGAGACGGCGCTAGCGCCGTCTGCCGATGGTAGCCGATAGCGCCGATGGTACTGCAACTTACCGTGCACGCATCGGCGATGCGCGTTGCACGACGCAATGGCGGTGGTGGCGGTGTGGCGGCGGCGCGTCCCCGCACTCACAACTGCACTCGGCCGGCGGGGACGAGCGAGAGACTCTCGCCGGCTGCGCGAACGCACACGGCGCAGCACGCAGCAGCACACTTCTCCGGAACGCCGCCGAACGTGCACTGACGATGGCGACGGCGCCCGCCACCGTCATCGCCACTGCTGCCCCCGCCGCCCCCGCTGCGCCCGCGCCCCACCGCAGAGGGCGAAAACTTTCGGCGCGGGAAAACACGCGCAAAGCCGACGTGCGCTGCTAACGCCGCCGCCCCCGCCCCCGATGATAACATCACGCCACGCGCATTGCATCACATATGCAAATTGCAATTGATTCGCCCGCACGAAGTCGACATCGTAAAACACGCGTTTGTATATTTGATAACGCGGGAAACACGCTTACTTAACGGTGACTCGAAAATATTCGTTTAGATATAGGTAACGCTTCTACAATTTCATGCAGGAAGGAAAAACGATGTTTAGTACTTAGGAAGCGACAATTAACCACCTCGGATGCAATTGCAGATTTCTCTACGCGAGACGAAAATGCAAAATATTAAATTTTCCCCAATTTCCGGTGGACGCTACGCTGTTAGTAAGGATTGATGTGATCTTCGCGATTGATGTTAAAACCATTGCGTAAGATTGATTCTTATTCATTGTTAAAACGTTATTAATTTTGCGCATTGACCGTATGCAACACTACACACTGCAACGATACACGTTGAAATTTCAAAATTTCCAAGCGTACAATACAGTTTAACAATATAAGTCGCGTAAGTATACATTACCTACGCAAATGCATTAATGAACAGAATTTGTTTTAGAACGTCAATTTAGGCAGGCGGCCGTGTGATATACAGAATTTCAAGTCTGAAATCATAACCTGTGATTTTAAGAAACTGAAATTCTGTATACTAACTGTGCTATCCACGGCTTCTTCAAAATTCCAGTAACACAGAAAACATGCCGAAGATTACAATCGAGAAGGTGCTCACTTTCAGCTCCGAAGATCCCGTAAGTTACCCGGAATGCTTTCGGAACGTTTAATTGACGCTGATCAATCGTTTCGCTTAACGTTTTGCATCGTTTGCATGCAGCATCATCCGGCCGCAAACATTCTCAACTCGGACCCGGCGCGTAAATGGAAGTGTGCGCGCATCGGCGAGAAGATGGCCAGCGTTGTGCTGCAATTGGAGAAGGCGACGCAAATCAGCGGCATCGACATCGGAAACGAGAACTCGGCGTACATCGAGGTGCTCGTCGGCCGATCCAGCAGCGGCGACGAGTTTCGGCCACTGCTTGGCATGTCCTCATTTATGTCACCGCTGGAGGCGCGCAACCACCAGAATATCAACAAGGTGCGGATGCTTACCGAGCAGGATTTCTCCAAGCCAGAAGCAACTGAAAAGTGGGATCGTGTGAAAATTGTATGCATCCAGCCGTACAACAAGCATGTTCAGTATGGGCTGGCCTTTGTCACTATTCACACGAATGAAGGCAATATGCTGGTTGGCAAGAAAAACGTTAGTAGGTTCACGTTGCGTCCCGACTCACCAACTGCCTTCAGTGTTGGCAGTTTGTTCATGAAGGAAATGGAAAGTTTGTACACACCACCATCAATGTCCTCATTAAAAGGTAAAATTTTGAAAAGGTAACAGCATGTTTGTAGCCATTGCTGCCAGACAGTAATACAATTGATCGATTACTTGTTCAGGTGCTGCAGCTATAAGAGAAGCATCTACAAATCCATCAAACGCGTTGTTCAAGTCGCCCACCGCCAGAAGGACTCCCACGTCCGATCCAACGCCATCAACATCTAGAGACGACTCCAGCGAAGGTCCGCTGGATGAGGGCGAAAAGAAGATAACGAAGCTGAAGCTCAGGCAGCAGATCAACGTCGAGAGTAGGAAGACACCGAAGACCGGTGATAACAGGAAGCGCAAGTCGCAAGAACACCAGCAGGACGACCCGACGACGACACCGTCGCCGGAGAACGCGAAGAGTCCAGCTAAGAAGCAGCGCACGGACGACGTGCTGAAGGAGCATAATGCAAGCATGGGTTCGAAGATGGCGACAACAATGAGTGTGGTGAAAGCCGGCCCATCGAAGCCAATGAAACGTTGTAGCACAGACGCGGTCGAAAACGAGGCGGTGGCGCCACGGAAAGTGCGCAAGGTACACGAGCAGCGGCGCCCCTTCAAGCGGTTGCTCGACGACGTCGTCATCGTCATCAGCGGTATACAGAACCCAGAGCGGGCCCATCTGCGCAGCAGCGCGCTGGCGATGGGCGCTAGGTACAAGGTCGACTGGGATGACGACTGCACGCATCTCATGTACGTACATGCGACGACTCCGTTTGTGAGCAATAATGAAGTGTCTTCATGTAACGCTTTAACCCCAATGTTTTGCCATTGAATTGCCCCGACGGTTAACTGAATTTGTTGTCGCATTGCGCGGCGCAACGCCTCGCTTCCACCAGCTGTGCGTTTGCCAACACGCCCAAGTTCATCCAGGTACGCGGCAAAGGGAAGATCGTGCGCAAGGAGTGGATCTTCGAGTGCGAGAAGCAGCGCAAGCGGCTGCCGTGGCGCCGCTTCTGCCTCGATCGCCGCGACGCCGCCGGCAACGAGAGCGAGGAGGAGATCGTGGAGGAGACGACTGATAGGTAAATGCGGAAGTATGCATGACGTCCCCTCACCGAATAGATTCCCATTCCTGTTAATGTCCGCGCAGCAAACACCGCGATGATGAGGGCGACGTCGGAGGTGGCGATGAGGTGGACGGCCTTGGTGAGGGACATGCGCAGCACGATCGCGATGAAGACGCCACCGCTATCGATGACCGTCTGCCCGCACTGCCCAACTACTTTTCCGGGCTAACATTCTACTTGAGCGGTAATTTAGGAGCGCTTGCAAAAGAGCTAACAAAGTATATCATTGGATACGGCGGGTAGGCATTTCAACGATCGCAGACCTTTCGCACTGACGTACGTCACGTGTTGGTTTCCTTGATTGCAGAAAGATCGCCGCTGACTACGACGCCGTCGGTGGAACCTTGATTGCGGTCGCGTACGGCGACTATGATGACGGCGGAGTAGACAGCGTTCAAGAGCTACGTAAGCGCACGAATCGGTTGATCTCGCCAACTTGGGTCCTCGCATGTCACAATAAAGAACATCGGCTTCCGTTCGGCGACTATTTATTATAAGTGCGTTAGAGGAGTGTTCGGTAAATGCCCATCAATAATTTTGTTTGCACGGATCAACTAGAAGACAAGACCTGTGTTTCTGGTTTCTCTGTGGAAAGCTGTAATATCTACTTTAATCACCTAAGCCTCTTCGCTATGATCCAAAAACAAGAACATCGTAAATAAAAGGTATACTAAACGTGTTCTTTTACGCACATATTTGAGTGCTCGTTGTCTTTTCTTTAACACACTAAACTATCAAGAAATTCTTGATCTTCGTGAAAACCAGATACATTCCAACCAAATGGTTGCTTTAAATTGTTGTTTTAGCTGAAGATGCAGTGAACATTTAATATTTGCCTAGCTAATGAGCTAGGAATGATCTCAGATTGATTCTAGTCCAATGCAGTATGCAAATATTTAGTATGGAATTTTCTAATAGCATACATACAATGATGATCATTTTCCAGTCAAATTGTTTCTTTATTACATACTTTTCACGGGTTCTTTCTTTCATTGTGTTTCAGTAAGATCTTTCTAATAGTTGCCTGTTTTCAAACTGCGACATTCGAATGCAATTAAAGCGTTGCACGACAAGTGCAATTGAACTCATGATATCGATTTAATAGAATTAGATACCTCGCCCCTTGATGGGCATCAATTGGACAGACACATATATATGAGAAATACAAAGTACCGAAACCGAAAACGCCAGCGATCGAGTTATTGCTGCAATGCATGTTCCGCAAACGAGCATGTTATACAGGCTGAAATTAGTTACGAATACACAAGGTGCGCCTGGAAAGCTCGCACTGATAGCAATGCCTACATATACGACGAGCAAGAGCTGCTTCCCACACGAACCAATATTATCGATGTTCATTCAGCCTAGAGTGCACGCAGATGCGCCTACGGGTGTGGATTTAGTGGGCGAAATCGAGGTGTGCGACTTGCGTCAATGCGCTGTACAAGTTCACCGTTTTTCTTTTCGTGTGCGTGCACTCGCCAGTCGAATGTAACGAGCGATATGATGAATGCGATAAGAGACGCGCCGAGACGCGTTGCCAGCAATCCATCAAGCACATGCTTCGCAGTTGCCGAGTGCGAGTCGCCGGTGCGTGGCAGAGATAACCGAAGTGGGATTTGAGGCAAATTGTGCCCTCGGTTTGTAGCAGCAGCAACAAACAGCAAGCCGCTTAGGATGGATGTCCGTGAGCGTGACTGCATTGCGCAGCCAACGAACGGCAGTTTCGGCCCTTGGGAAAAGTTCTGCCCGCGCGTCTTCGACGGCTACCTCTGCTGGCTGGCAACCGAAGCGGGCGCACTCGCCGTGCAGCCCTGTCCGCACGCGCAGCTCGACGACGCGATAGTCGCTACAAGCGTAAGTCCGACGCAATCAGCTTTGGCCGTCTGAAGTTTGCGCACCGCGTCGTCGTCGACTGTTTAGCTGCACGCATCCAAGCACTGCACTGCTGATGGCAGCTGGTATGAGCAGCTTACACCCGATGGGGTCGTCGCATGGACTAACTACAGCGACTGCGGCCTTCGCTTCTACTCGAATGACACGGCGATCGTCGACATCAACGTCCACCTGGACCGTCACTTCTTGCAATTGTATCGCGCGTGGATGCCGGCGACGAAGTGGATTACGTATCACGGCTACTGGATCTCGCTGTTCACCCTGCTCGTCTGCGTTCTTATACTGCTTTCAATCAAGTAAGCCAACAAAGACGACAACCGCAGCAGCATGAAGCTGACTTTTGAGGTTGGATTTGCAGAAAGCTGCATTGTGCACGCAACACGCTGCACGTTCACTTGTTCCTGTCGTTTATTCTACGCGCGATCGCATTTCTATTTAAATCGGTACTGCTCGTCGACGGCCTGGCGATGAGTTCCGACTTGGTGACCAATTCCGAAGGTCGTCCGCATTATATCACCGAGCATTTCGTAAGTGCTGAGTTAGCATGCCTGCCCAGCGACGCGCAACCCAACGCACAATTGTTCCAGAACTGGATGTGCAAGTTGATAACTAGCACTTGGTTTTACTTTACCCAAGCAAACTTTATGTTCATCCTGATGGAAGGCATCTATCTACACAACCTGATGTTTCGGAACTTGTTCTCTGAGAAAAGCAGCATGCGTTTGTACTACCTGTGCGGTTGGGGTGAGACTGTGCGTTTGTTATGCGACAATAACGGCAAGACAAGCAACTGTTGTAACAGGCATTCCTTTCGGTTTCATCACATTGTGGGCCATCCTGCGAATGGTGTACGATGACAAAATGTGCTGGACGACAACTAGCAACGCGTACATCGCATGGCTAACCCAGCTACCCGTCGACATATCAATTCTTGTAAGTGACGCGCTCTCAAGCACGCACAAGATGTCTCCACGCGTTCGTCTTCCAGATAAACTTCGGGCTCTTCCTCTCAATCACGCGCGTGCTCTGCGTCAAGATCCAGTCGATGTACGTGCAGCGTAACAAGTTGAAATATCGGTAACGGTAACACTAAGAGGTCGCGGCCGCGCCGCCGCTTGTTGAACACGCTCTGTCGCTTTGCAGCCGCCTTCTACGCTCGACTCTCACTCTTATGCTCATCTACGCCGTGCCATACGCACTCTCCGTACTCTTCCTCAGCGTGGTGACGCACTACCGTCAGACCGTCGTCGAACTGGTGTGGATCTGCTACGATCAGATCTTCAGTGCGTTTCAAGTGAGTTCGGAGGAATACGAAACGCATTGAACTGACTAGTCATACCCCCAGGGTTTATTCATGGGCATGATTTATTGCATCCTGAACGGCGAGGTACGTACCGAACTGCGGAAGATCGTGCGCACGCTGCGCGACGCCTACCCGATGGCAACAACACGCGATCGGCGCGCCGTGCGTACCATCTCCAACACAGTGCAGTTCACCATTCCGATGCCAATCAAAGAAGACGTCGCCGCTAATCAACAGCTTAGGCGCGCAGCAGCCAGCTGCGCCCACTTCAAGTCCACCGAGAATCTCTAAACACACTCGCGCCGACGAGGGACGAGACGTTTATTTCTACATTCGCTTTGGAAACATAAGATAACTAACCGGCGCCGACGATTCTGCGGACGCCCTGCTTTGCTCTTCCGTCTGCATCGCGCTTCGCTTCGATAGAAATGTACAAATCATGCAGGTGTAAAAAAAATACTCGCTATTTAGTTTGGTCGTGCACAATAAGGAGAGAACGCTGCGCTGCGTCGTGATTGAATTTGAATACGCTAGTCGAACGCACTTGGCAAATAAAAGTGCAACAACGCAAAAACGAAGTAAGCTACGCACGAATCCCGGTAACCATTAGGTCTAGATCTTAGGCATAGAAAGAACGCTTAGAATTAAGACTATAATGCGCTGGCTTTAGTTATTCGCGACGTACTGTACGTGATGATTACAACTACGCTTATTCCTTGCGGACTTTCCGCTTTCGCACCGGCTCGTCGCCATCCTTGGGAACCTAGTCAGAGAAGTACAGTTGTATTAGTCCCACTATACTTCGTGTTGAGCGTTATAGCAATGTGCAAAATAGAGGAGAGCTGAACACACCTCTTTGTACTTTGCTTCTGCATCCTCCTCCGCCTCAGCGTCTTCATCCTCCTCGTCGTCGTCGCCGGAGTACTTCTCTTTCTCGTCGTCGTCATCCACGTCGGCAGAGGCGGCAATGTGGTCCTCCGGTTGGGTGGATACGTCGCGGATAACGTCACCGTCCGCGGTCGCTTCATCAGTCTTTTTCGCTGCGGCAACACGCTTTTTCTCTTCCTTATCCTGCACAGCAGCCAATGTCAACCCTCTATCTCTCATTCTCTCACTAACTGAAAGTTTATGCGACTATGAGTAGACGCAGAGCATTTACCTGACTAGAAGACGAGCTGGATCTACAGCACAAGCTCAAAATAAACACTACTGGAATGCCTAGCACTATGATGTATACGGCCCACAGTGCGGGATACTCGTTGGTCAATGAAGCCAGACGTTCGAATACGCTCTCCTAGCGAAACATAATGCACACGGTTACAATATATTACTTCTCGGTAACAGAAAACCAAGTACGAGATGTAGATCGATATGGGTATCATGCAGTAGACAAAGTACGCTGCCCACGCTTTCGGCTTGTAGTTCATCGCTTTCATCATCCGGCCCCAGAGCGTCACCTCCGACAGAGCATTCATTCCGATTTGACTCGACGCCGATTGCGCAGGGATGAGCGTGCGCGACGCACTTACCGAATCCTTGCTGATTTTCGCCCGTTTCTTGTCATACGTCTGCGCGGCCCACTCCTGCGCCGCCTCCAGGCTGTCGGTGATGATGATGTTATCGAATAGAATATTCTCAGACATGCTCCAGAGTTCGAAGCCAACGGCGCTCTATAATAGAAATGAATGCAAGTAGGTGGGTGGGTGGTCTTCGAGCAGCAAAGGCGCAACACCTACAATCGGCTGCATTCGGAACGGATGCTTATCCTCGAAGTAGTCCGGATTGGGGATCACCTTCGGACGCCACTTGCCCTTGTAATTCGGGTTGTCGATGAGCGGCGCCTTCCATTTGCCCTTGTAGTCGGGGTTGGTGATCATCGGCGGCATCCACGCGCCACAGCCGGCAGCGCGCGCACACGCCGGATTCTCGACGCGCGGTGGCTCCCACTCGCCGTCGATGTCATCGTCCCAATCGGCCGGCCGATGCGCGCTCGCATCGGCGATCGTCGGCGACTCGTGCTCTAGCCAGCCCTCGGGCATGCGCGCATGCGGGTCCGCAATCGTCGCCGGCGCCGCCTCGTCCCACTCGGGCGGCTTGCGCGCCACCGGATCGGGAACGCGCTCGCGCTCGTCCCACTCCTCCGGCTTCACGTCGCTGGCGTCGGCTACCTCCGCGGGCGGATTCACCGGCGGCGTGAAGTCTTCGAGCAGGCTGCCGGCGTTGAAGGCGCGCCCGTCGACGCGCATCTCGTACGTGCTGTCCGGCCGCACGACGAGCGTGAAGAGGTGCGGCAGCCGGTCGGTGAACAGCTCGTCGAGGCGCTCCTTCGGCCGCTTGCAGTGCTTCTCGGTGACGCTGCCGTTGCGCGGGTTGCGGTGGCGAAAGATGAAGTGCAGCTTGTGCTCGGTGCCGCACTTGTCCGGCCCGAACATGATCGTGTACGGCGTGCGGTCGTGGAACTGGCCGAGGTCGGCGGCGTTCGCACCCGCACTCAGCAGCTTCACGTATGCGCCGCCGCACTCCTGACCTTGCTGGAATGTCACTTCGTACTGCACGACGAGCGGCCGCGCGTCGAACTCGAACGGCCGCACGAGCCGCGCGGCGATCGCGGCGTGCTTCGCGCGCGACTTCAGCACCAGCCCCAGGTCGCCGATGAGGCCGTCACGCGCCGGCGCCTCCACGCCCCACTCGCCATCGTACTTGGCGATGTCCTCCGCGATGTCTTCCTTCTTCGCCTGAGATTTGACCCATAATTTGTGAAACAGTGCCTCGTCGTCGAAGTGCTCCGCTAGATAAATTCCGGTTGAATCCGACGGCACCGGCGATGTGTACGGAAACTCATCCACAACTGCTTGTTTTTCAGTGATATCTTCCGACTCCACCTCCTACAACACATTCATCAAACCTTGCTTGCGCAGTATAAAAGGAATTCCACTCACAAATTCATCTATGTTATCAGCAGCAATGGCTGCCACCATGACAAATGCCACAAACAGTCCAATACAGAACTTCACCATGTTGCCTCACAACATACAATTGCTGCAAATAACCAAGCACATACATTAGTGCACTAATCTTATCAGTGTTTACCGACTCGACGAGACATTTTGGATTCACATTCCACTGACATAAAACGTAATAATGAAGCCAACAAGGAAAAACAAATGACCGACTATTGCTTATGAAAGGCAATGGCCGTTGACAACTAATCAAATAAAAATTAAGCACCCTGCTGCGCCGCGACGCCGATCCGTGCTCGCACGAAGTGCGTCCTAATTGGATGTAATTCAAGCCCGTCCGCTGCCAAACCTAACCTCACATGATCGTCAGACGAGCCGACGTCGCGAGCTGGCAAAGCAAAGGTTGCGTAATCGCTTGCGTACCTGCGCAAGATCTCGGCGGATGCACGAACGTCGTCCAAGAATGGTTATCAGCACATGAAGACGCGTACCTTCTGCGAAGAATCGCTACCCTCGCACGCCGACGTCCGCTCGAACGCCGTTGGCGTCGCTGGCGCGTTGACCGCAAACGAGAGCTGTGCGACAAATGACGGCCGTCGTCGTCAACTCATGCGCACCAATCACAGGCGACCAGATGGCATCAATCTGTAAAAACAACACGGACACTCACGAACACTGCTCTCCCTGCTCTCGTATCAATCACGGAAAACTATGGATGCTATATTCTACTGATTGTATCCCGCAATCCTTACAATACAGTGTGATGGTAACTTGGTTGCGCACGTTGCATACTAGGGGTTAAGGATGTCAAATGTCAATACCGGTTTTCGAACCCTTCGAACGCCTTCCAACCGTTCGTTATCGGCAGTTACCGGTAAGCAGGGTAAGCAGGTTACGCAGCTTTAGCTGCTTTTATTCGTTGCAGTGATTCGTAATCATGTTTAGAAATCGGGAATCTTGATATACTTAGTAGTGCTAGTAGGCCTGAAGTAGGAATGGTACCGATGATACCGATCATACCGATACTGATACTGATACGGAAAACCGGTCAATGCTGTCAACCAGCTGTCAACCGTGAATGCTGTCATTATTTTGATTTATCGCGGAAGCGAGTGTCATTCCGCTAATCGCGCTGAACGCCCTGAACCTCCTGAACGCTGTCCTCACGATTCTCATAATCTCTTCGTATCTATCAATTGCAGCACACACGATAATTGAGTTAATCACGGTGAATTTTCTGCATCATCGCTCTGCCTGCTTACTGCCGAACGTCGTGATCAGTCGTGATGTTCTTAGCCGTGGTCGCGTCGCTCGTTTGCGAATCGCATCGTGTGTAACACCAGTGGTGCGCGCGGTTTAAACTGTGTCAGCAGCGGTATCCACGACAAGTGCAACGGCTGTGTGCAAGTCGCTTGGGAAACAGCATGGGTTGATTGATGGTGAAAGAGTCGATTGTGGCGTGGCTAGCGAACACTAGCATACCCGAAGCATTCCGTAGACAAGCAGGTAGACATAAAATAGAACTCGCATCGTAGAGTGCCGAAGACGTGGAGGTAAACAACGGCCATTTTGTCCGCAGTTCGGCGAGGAAGTGAAGCGACTTGCCGGAATCCCCACGCCGTTTCGTCCGCGAGCCGAAACAGCTGCTCCCAGCGCCGGCGTTGTGGCCGGCGTCCACCGGCGTCAGTCGATCGATACTCGTCGGTGGTGTTGTGCGCTCACCGCGTTGAGCCAGCACTTACTTCTACTGCGCCAGCCATCCCGTCACAACTTGTTGATTGCGATCGCGCGATGACCGCAGCAAGTGAACGCCCCCGATGAGTGACAGCGACGGTAGCAACGACGACGCAGCGGCGTGCTATTTTCGGACGATGCCGCGGCGGTGAGCCCAACGGCGACGACGACGACGACGACATGAGCAGCTGGGCGGCAAGAATGCATCGGCGCGCCGCCACCTTCGGCAACGTGGTCACCTCCTGCGGCCACCCGTCGGGCCCGTATCCGCGACGCCTCGACAAAGTCAAGTTCGGCGTGCCGCTCGAAGAGGTGTGCAAGAACGACATACCGGCGCCCCTCTTGGTAAGTTACAGCTGTAGCGGTGACATCGATGACGCCTCCCCTGTGCGAATGGTGCCGAGTCCATCCGAAATGCTCTTGCGATCGTAGGTAGAAAACTACCTCTGTTTGTTTGCGTGTGCAAGACTTCGGCTGAACTTTTGCACCATGCATCTTGAATGGTCACGATGATGACGTCTAATGCTCGTACAGCTCGGCGACGTGATTTGCCGAGCGATTACTGAGATAACAAGACCGGATTGCACGTATTTGCTCTAGCGGGTCGTAAGTATCGTTTGGTTGGTGCTGCGCCGACGATGCAAACAAACAGAAAAACAATTGCATCAGTGCTGCCTCCTACGTTTTTCTCAACGGTCGAAATCGTATTTAATCATTACCAATTTGCACTTTGATGTATTTCTCGGTAAATGCGCGAGGTTGAGTAAAACTTGTTGATGACATATCTAAGGACACCACGGCAATACACGTACAAAAGGATGGAACTCTTTGTGCAAAAATCATCGGCAGCACTGATGCGCACAGAACACACAAGCTCGAAGACCGCCGTTTGAAAAACGGTTTGCTCGACAATCCCAATCGTGGTCGGGCGGCTGTTTCATGCTTGGAGCGCGTGTCGAGTGGAAAGTAGTTGACAAGTAGCGCATACTGCGATTAAAAGTATCCTCGCAGCGCCGTTAATGAATTGCTTATCCAAACGCATCCGATACGAGTCCGGCGTGTCACGTTCCAGTGTGTTTCGCCTGGCTGTTTGTGGTTGCTTTCGCATGCTGTGCGGCTAAACGCCAGCTTGATTTTTAACACTCCTTTTCCGTTTGTGTAGTAATCATCAATGCGGTCGTGTAAACGTTAAATAGAAATCGCTATCTCGTCTGTCGGCAGGTGCATTATCATCGCAATTGCTTCTTCCTCACATCTTTCACGCTAATGGCATTTTGATGATTCGATGTGCTAGCTTTTTCTCTTTTCTAATGAAACGCGCGCAACCCGCTAAAGATTTCACTTGTTGTGTGCTTGTTTGCTAGTGCATTTGGTAACTATAGCAACCAACGTCGCGATGCAAGGACAAAAACTGCAGAAAAGAGCGTGCTCGAATTGAAAGTGAGGATTGAATGAATCAGTCGTGAAGTATGTATATTCGCCTTGGGTTCTTATGCAAGTGGATATGTAATACATTGGATTTTCTGTATATTTAATCGTGTACTGAAAGCAAATACGAAGAATTCGAAGCACACAGCGGTGATGCGTAAACATTCGGCAATGAATCATGCTGTTTTGTGGAATATCGCGCACGATAATCGCCGAAGACTGGTTTTGCAGTGTTCTCTTTCATAATAGTGATTGTAGGCTCGCAATGTTGGGAAAGAACGCGGCGTGCGTGCGAGCGCAACCGTCATGACAACACTAGCTTGTTACATAAACCTACGAGGAAGTCAGCACGTACTTAATGGTTGCAAAAACGCGACGTGATTTGCGGCTGCAATAACGCGCGCACGGACGTGCGCACCTCACACGCTAATACGAAACAAGTGTCAATGCGCGCCGCTAGAATGCTGGTGGCCGGTGGGCAAGCAAAATGCACGCTGCGGTGTGATTGCAGGTGCTGATCCTGAAGCTGAACAAGGAGGCGCCGTACCGCAAGGACGTGTTCCGCGCGCCGGGCAACCAGGGCGCGATGAAGAAGCTCACGCACTTCCTGCAGACGGGGCGGCTGATCAACATGGAGAACTTCAGCGTGTACACGATCGCGAGCGTGCTGAAGAAGTTCCTGCGCAAGATCCCCGGCGGCGTGTTCGGGCGCGCCGTCGAGCACGAGTTCTTCGCGATCATCGAGCTCGGCGACGCGCAGCGGCAGCGCGACGACATCCACCGCATCATCGCCTCGCTGCCGGCGCACACGCAGCGCCTGCTCGTGCTGCTCTTCGGCACGTTCCGCGTCATCTCGGCGAACAGCGAGCGCGCCGCGACGGGCATGACGAGCGAGGCGCTCGGCGTCAGCGTCGCGCCGAGCTTCTTCCACACGTGCGTCAGCGACGGCAAGACGGCCAAGATGGAGGACGTGATGCGATTCAAGGTGTGCACGCATCCCTCACTACCACCCTCTTCTTCTCTCTCTCTCTCTCTCTCTCTCTTCTCCTCGACATAGTTTTCTGATTGCTTATGCTGTACAATGCTTTACTTTCTTGCGACATGCAGGCGGAAGTGAATGTAAGTTTTACTTGTTCGTAGGTACAATTCTTTTTCGTTTCCTCCAAGTAGCTATTGTAAACGAGTTGCTTAAGCTCCGCTTGTAGACGATTACGATTGCAATGCCTGCACGGCTCTCTAGCTAGTTGTTTGGGATATGGCGTGAAATCGACAGGGCAATTAGCGAGTGCAGCTTTCCACTTTCCAAATTTCCTATTCGCACTTGCTCGTGCTTAACTAATTAACGGCAATTAACGCAGTGCTCATGCGGCGCGTAAGAAAGTGTCAACACCTGCGTGCAAATTTGCTTCATTGCAAAATAACTGCTGTGCTAAAATACACCATATGCACATGTAAAATATCATCATTTTATTACCGGACGCGAATGAAATTAAATTTGCAATATGCTATAGAATAATATATGCTATTTAAATAAAATCCAACTGATTAGCAAGACACAAAATCTTTAATCAGGCGATTCATTTTAATTTGAAGATTTTAATGCTTATATAAAAACGAAAGTGCACTTTAAACAGTGAGGTTGGGCTAGGTTAAATTCTTATTAAGGACCATTAACTAGTGACGAATCAATCAAAGTAAGAATCACGCATTTTGGCTGATTAGTTTGATTGTGTTTTTGTTGTAAGAATGAAAAGGAATGCCATGTAAACATCTAGTTCGTGTAAGAAAGTGAAGATAGCTGATTTCACTTCAATCATCAAGCGCAGTGCACGCACAATTTGCTTAACCGTTGTTCATTTGGATGATAATGTTGTTCTCGTTCGTCTTTGCCGCTACTGTAAGCATGAGCGTTTGCCTAACGGGTGTTTCGCACGCAGGTCGCCACGCGTGTCATGAAGCACCTCATCGAGGAGTTCGCCACGTCGGACCTCTTCGGCCGCGAGAACTACGAGTTCTATGCGCGCGTTACCGGCCGCGTGCTGCGCGTCCAGGGCGAGTGGATCTGCTCCTTCCAGTATCCGCCCTCGGCGGCGAAGAGCCAAATGTTCGGGAACCACCACCTGAGCGCGCTGGAGCAGTACTACTTCCTAGGTAAGCCCAAGCGCCCTCGATCGGCCGACGCTTTCCGCTCGAAATCACGTTTCGATTGCCACCCGCTGCAGCTCACCATGCTCTGTTTGTTTGTTTGCTCGCTCGCCTCGCCGTCCAACGCGCACGCAGGCCAAATCTCGCTGGAGGTCGAAAAGACGTGGCTGCAGTGCGAGAGCGACCGGTGGCGCACGAAATACCGGCTCGAAGGTAACGCAGGCGACGTGCTCGTTGTGGACTGATTTCGATCGTTATTGGGCGCAAACACTGCCAACATGCCTTGGGTTCCATTCGGGAAGAGGGCGAGAGAATGGCCGACGCACCTTACGGACTCGGCGGCGCTTGGCATTGCGTTTTGTTGTTTGATTGGTTTTTTTTGCGTGTAACTGCTCTTCTGTTCACGATTAACTGCTCTGCGGCATTCGACGCTTTGCGTGCACCCGCACTGATCGCCATCTTTTTACTCATACACGTTCTGCACTCTGTTAACTACGTTTACGAAGATGATTATGATTACGTTTGTACGATAAGTGGCACTGTGATATAAGATTTTTGCAATAAACACGTTTCGAACCAGTGTGACTAGTTTTCCATTGTGTGTTCTGTTCGTTGCGTGTTGATCACTGGACGCTGACTAGGGATGGGAATGGTATTCAAATAACGTATTAAATGAATAATGAGGAAAAACATCCGCGGATGAAAATGAATCACTCGAATATAAACTGGATGTTAATGGATATTCCCAACTCTAATCTAACCCCGCTTCGTACTAACATCGTAATCTAACAGTTGTGCACTGGTTTCATGTTCATTTAATTTCGATGCTAACTTTCCGCTACTTTCCAGCTTGTAATCACGCTCATTGATTGTTGAATCCTGTGTGTCGGCTCTCTTTGTAGCAATGGCGCAGGATGAAACGCAGTCGACGCCTGCGCTGGTGGAGGCCGGCTTGCCCACGACGTCGGTGAGCTCGACGAGTCTGGGTATGATCGCCGAGCATGCGTTGCTCGAGTCCTGCACGCGGCTTTCCATCTCGCTCGAGCAAAACGGATTCTTTCAGGTGAGAAGCACTCCTGCGGCATGCCATTGCTCACTCTGTTTGTTCACCAGGGTAACAGCACCACGTCAAGCGCGAGCCATTCGTCGAAAACGAGCCAGAACCATTCGGGACCGCACATGACGCTCGACGAACTGCGCGATGTCAACCGCTACGCAGAGAGCACGCGGAGTCTAAGCTATCTGCCGGAGGTAACGTCTGATTTGGAAGTGCGCCATTGAGCTGCTTACGCGGTTCGTGTGCAGGTTCACGAACGGCAAACGGAGCGCATGAAGACGCGCTCGCAATGGTTCCTGGCGCCGTCGGTGGAGTGCACGAGCTGCGGCGGATCGCTGGACATCCCGCTGGACGAGAGCGACGTCTCGGCGCTGACGACCGCCCTGCTGCGTAAGTCTTCATCCGGAACCATCGTGGGCGCCGTTGGGCTCTCGCTGAGCGCCGAGTCAGTACAAAAGCGGCCGAGCATTCGCCGGTCGAACTCACGAGACAAGCGCTCCTACCTGCACCGATCCACAAGCCGGCGCACGAAAGTCAGCAGCTCACGTTCAAATAGGTGCGCTTGCTTGCTCAAATAGGTAACGCCTGCTCACGTATGGTTTCAGTTTTAAGGGACGCGAACTCAAGGCGACGAACTCGCGTTCGGGCAGCTTCAAACTCAAGTACGAAAACATACCGCGATCGTGTTCATTCAAAAGCAAAGCGGAACTGTGTTCATGCCCCGCTCCCGACACCAGCGGCGGCGCGACGGAGACGAAGAGCGTTGGCGACGCTGACGCCGTCGTCGCCGCCGGCGTCAAGAGCGTGCCGGAGACGATACACGTCACTCTCACCTACAAGCCGCGCATCTGAGGCAAGGAGAACACAAACGAACGAACGAACCAACAAGAAAACGCTTATTACAAAGACAACAACTTTACATGCGAGTGCCAACGATTTGTTCATATACACAATACTCTTGTATTTTTATATTCTATACAAACCAGGTTTGCAGCAAATCCAACCGCACGCGAGCCGACGAACTGATGCGCGCTCCTCCACGTTTGCGTTAGCGTTTTGTATTTTGACTACATGTTAGGACCTTACTTTCAACGACAGTATTTAGCAAGTTGCGAATGTGCTACTCGTAGCGTTTGTAATCTTTGTATGCGATGTGCGGACGAATGAACATGCTAGGCCTACCATATAAGATTGACCAATGATTTTACTGTTTGGACGAAATTTACATCTGATTCATTCCTCTCTGCGTTTGTGACGTTTTATTCAACTAAGTGATTCATTCTCTGTGTAGAGTTAGAGGCTCAGCGACGCTTTTTACTTTACATTTACATGTGTACACATCACCACATTTGTATTCGTATGTTGTAGTTGTATTCTGATATTCATAGTCTGATATTGTTCGTTAGGACATGCGAGCTGAGTAGGTAAATGCACCCACAGGCACCACGCAAATGCCCATCATAC
>JAODFX010079802.1:0-18193 GCA_027580035.1 Dorylogaster longipes | reverse complement strand
TGGGGACACCTAACTTGCGACGATGCCACGGTTTACCTATCTTGAGTACTGACGTCACACCTAATTTGTTCTATCTTATTGAAAACCTATAACAAGAAATGAAAAACCAACGATATATTTGGGAAGAAATAACGCTTTCCATTCTGTGCATTGAATTTCAACTTAAAATTCGACCAAGCACGCGGACTCCATTCCTGTTAAAATAAACTCACGCATCAGTTTATACAAAAACGCTAAATTGGCAAAATAATCTTTAGCATTTCAAGTGCATTTTCAAAAAGCATTTTACCCAATCGCAGGACGAACATGTGCATATGCATGCAGTCCGTCAATGCATCGATTAATAACACTTGCGAGGCGTGGTTCTCTTCACGCTGCTCCGCGTAAACACAGCGCGCGCTGATTGTATTATTGCGCATCGTGCGTTCAAATGCGGCGATCAATCTCTGCGCTTGATAGATACACCATTGACCTGTGCGCCTTCGGATTGATTACGGGCGGCTCTGGATGCAGTTGGCACTCGGCGGATGACTTTCCGTCACGCAACCGAACCCAGTTGCAAACGCGTTCGTTGCTTGGTGTATTGATGCAGGAGTTTGTCGAACCCGACACTGCGTTCTGCACTTCCGTATTTCACCACATATTCGAGCCAGCGTGTAAATGCATGTAAATATTTACGATTGCAAGCGGCGAAGAACATCACTCCAAAATTCAAACAGACTATTATTAAGTTCAATGCAATGCCATATCCACAAGATATGGCATGTTCTCTGCAACGTTTGGAATCAGTGTGATGAGGTGAAAATATTCAGAATTCAAAAGACAACAACAATTTGATATTTGCCTACTTGTTAATCCATTAATCGTTTATTAACGATGTTAATAATCTGTTTAACGGATTCACTTTTAAGTTAACTTCGAAAAATGTTGTATGTTAACTTGTGCTAAATTGAACTTTCGTTAACATTAGTCTAGTGGTCGGCAACTTATAACCTAAAAATCCCAATATGTAAACGGTTAATATGCGTTATTTCATATTTGAAACAGTTCAAATAAATATTCGAAATAGAGCAACGGCATTTGATGCACATGGGTTGTAATATCTTTCTTTATGGGTAATATATCAGCAAGAAAGGCACATAAGTAATTGGTGCCATTTGAGACGGAAATAGCGAAGTGAGAATACAGACGATGAAATGGCTTTTCATCACTTCACAATTTGCTTGTTAAAGAATGCAACCAAAATGATTATCTTGTTGAAACATGCCGTCGGGTATAATTTTCATACATGATTTTTAAATCTGTTTGTAAGTCGCTACTAGCTGTTTCACTAAGGATTTCCAATTGCCAAAATGGCAATTTTGGGGAGGTGCCAAAAAGAAATCAAGTTTTATTTCTCTAGCAGATTGCATAATTAGAAAATTTCATACTTTTCATGCTGTATCCAAGCAGTAAACAAACATTATCAAATTTCAAATCGGCTGTAAAGTTGTTCTATTGCAAGACCAACTATACAAAAATTACCAACAATGAAAACGAAGATTGTTTTGGGTAAAGTAACTGCATGTTACTTCGATGACTCTACTCGCTAAGTACAGGTTTGGAACACTTGCAAAACATATTTGCATCAAATCGAAAAAGCGTTAACTTATTTTGACGTACGCAAAATGCCATCAAAAGCAACATGGCATTGATTTGTATGCCTACTTGGAAATATTAGTGTAGATTGGCTCCAATTGTTTCTTTTTTTACATTCCCAACATGTTTCGTTGTAATGTAGCATTAAGAACATTTAGAATTAACTATCATGAAGGTTGAATGTCATTCCAAGTTAACAGAAATCAACTTCAAATTAGTAAAAAATTGAGTATTTTCAAGTCGACTATTTTCTTGAATAAGTGTAATTCATGTAGTGTAATTTCAATTGTTACTTATCTTTCCATTCCCAACATGCTTTTGTCTATCCTAAGAACATCTTCCAGTATATGTTATGAAAGTTGAATGTCATTTGATTGACTAAACAATTTAGGAATATTTTCTTGAATAAATGTCATTGAAGTAGTCTGACACAAATTATGGTTTTACTTTTCATTAAATATCAAGAAGATTGAAAGTCCTTTGAACTTAAGACTAACAGAAACCAATTTCAGTTCAAAATTTTGGAGTATTTCTTTGAATAAGGATTATCGAAGTAATCCAACTACAATTGTTGCTTTCCTTTTCATTTCCAACATGCTCTCCTCTATTCTAAGAACATCTTCCAGTATACGTGATGAAAGTTGAATGTCATTTGATTGAGTAAACAATTTAGGAATATTTTCTTGAATAAATGTCATTGAAGTAGTCTGACACCAATTATGGTTTTACTTTTCATTAAATATCAAGAAGATTGAAAGTCCTTCGAACTTAAGACTAACACAAACCAATTTCAGTTCATTATTTTGGAGTATTTTCTTGAATAAGTGTTATCGAAGTAGTCCAACTTCAATTATTACATTTCTTTTTATTCCCAACATGTTTCGCTCTATTGAAAAAACATGAATGTTAGATTATTCGAATAGCACATTTGCAACAAATCTAAGAAGTCTTCCCTCATATTATCATTGTAAAATCCCTGCAATCAGGGACATAGCTTGAGTAATGACGATGATGGTGATGATATTTGTTTGTTGGTTTTTGGTAGAGATCACGATGGACTGGTCCGATCACGCGCTGTGGTGGCCGCAGCGCAACGTCTGGCTGACGCACACGCGTTCGACGCTCAACCAGCTCGACGTGCAGGCGGACGCGCAGCTGCACTTCACGCCGATGCACAAGCCGCTCACCGTCCAGCTGCCCGACCTGCGCTACCTTCGCCTGCGCGCTGACTTCTCCATCAAGACCTTCTCGACGGTGGTCGGCCTCTGCAAGGAGCTCGGCGTGCGCCACCCCGAGGAGCTCTCGCTGGCGAAGCCGCTCGCGCCCGCCCACCTCAAGCACAACTTCAAGGACGCGGCGGCGGCGCGGGCTGATGCCGACCACCACCATCCCCACCTGGGCGATGTGGTGCGCAATGGGGGTGGCGGTGGTGGAGGCGCGCCACCGCCCGACACGAACACCTTCATCGGCCGCAACGGTAGCCCGGCAGGCAGCAACGGCAGCCTGGACCGCACGCCCACCGTTTGCGTGCCTGCGACACCGACGCGCACGCCGCACGCGACCTCCACGCCGACGAGCACGCCCATGGGCCAGGTTAGCAGCAGCTCCTCTTCTTGTCTGACTCTAAATATGGTTATGAGCTTTATTTTCACTATAATTCTGGAGTAGTTTTGTTCTCATCGAAGTAGTGTGACTGTAATTGCAACTAGTTTTCTGTAGTGTTTTATTGAGTAAGTGCCATCGAAGTATTTAGTCTGAGTCTTCAAGTATATCTCATGAAGGTTGAATGTCATTCTGAACTAGAGCTAGCAATATTCACTTGCAATTCAAATTCTAAATTTCTACTGTTGATTTAATAAATTCTGGAATCTTTTTTGAATAAGTTTCATCAAAGTATTCTGACTGTATTTGCTACAAGTTTTCTGTAGTGTTTTGTTGAGTAATTATCATCGAAGTAAGGTGTCTGATTCCACTTGTTGAACCTCTTCAAGTATATATTGTAAAGGTTGAATGTCATTCCAAACTAGAGCTAGTAAAATTCATTTTTAATTCAAATTCTCTATTTCTACCATTGAATCAATTATTTTGGGAATATTGTTTTGAATAAGTATCAACAAAGTATGCAGTCTGACTCCAACTGTTGATGTTTATTTCACTCTACTGTAAGAAGAACACCTTCAAGTAAATATCATGCAGGTTGACTGTCATTCCAAACTAGAACCAACAAAAATTAATTAACCAAATTAACTAAAATGAACCATCTGTTGACATAAAAGAAATTTTATTGGTAAAGTATGCGCAAATCTCTTCAATTCCGTTGTTTTTGCAGCACGGCACGTGGAAGCGTAACGGCTTCAGCAACAACATCACGCACGTGAACACCAGCATCAGCCTGGAGGAGCTGAACGGCAGCCTCAACCACTCGCTGGCGCAGAGCCCCACGTCGCCGAATCCCGAGTGTCGACGCGCGCTCGTACGTCCGAAGACGTTAGTCGAACGAGCGCGCATGAATGTTGCGTACGTCCAGCCTTTACTTCTCTTTTTCGTCTTTTGTTCTTCATATACATTACATTAAATTAGCCAATTTAATAACAATTCCACCGAATCCATGTTGAAGAACATCACAATTGGTTGCCTAACCCGGAGATTACATACTGCTGTATGTTGAACAGTGCACAGTGAATCACAGTGTGTCCTCGACTGCCATTGTTCGAGATGACAGCAGCAGCAGGAGTATGTAATCTCCGCATAAGACATATTGCTCATTGAAGTTAAATTGGAACAAAGTGTTGAAGAAATTTCTTCCATCGATTCTTGCAACAGTTAACATTCATCCGCTGTTAAGTTAACACATTCTATGTATGTCTGATAAGGAATAATTTCTATCAACACACTTCACTACATATTCACACAATTAGAAAACTCATGTTTTTTACCAAGTTATTATTTTAACCTTTGAAATTCCATTTCAACCATAGTGAGTGTGTACCTACAAGGCCTACAAGTTTCAGTTTTGTTTGCAGCTGGCTGGATTCGTCCCTCTCAATCATGGAACAAGGCGTCAAAGAGGGCGACACGCTCTGCCTGCGCTTCAAATTTTATTCGTTTTACGACTTGAACCCGAAATACGACGCGGTGAGGATCAACCAAATTTACGAGCAGGCCAGGTGGCAGTTGCTTAATGAAGAAATCGATTGCACCGAGGAGGAGATGCTCATGTTTGCTGCACTTCAAGTATGTACACACGTTTTTCATATATTTTAATTAGGTACATAACATTAACATGTTAATGATAACACTGCCTTATCACTTACATTGATTAAAATATGGATAAAAAAGCGATTACAATGCACTGATATTAAAAATATAAAGTCACTATTATGTCATTATTACTCTGAAATACATTTTTATTTATATAATAACTGTCACATTAATATAGATATCAAGCAATACAACACTCAACAAGCTTGGAATAATAGCAAAATATTGGTAAAACCAAATATTCAATCTGAATCATCATTATAATAGAGATGCAAATTTTGAAACATGTTATGTATCTCAAAATCATGTGGATTTCTTTGGCTCTTCACATTATATCTTATAATATACTCTGGGTAGTATGTGTCATCATCATATTTCACAATCACATGGCCTTTAGGATTCTGAGTGTGGTCATATCCATCTGGTGGTACTTTTACTAATACATTACCTGGATATGGTTGCACTGTAATTACTTTACAAAGCAACATTACTTTGTTACCAGGGCCCTTGCCACAGTAGTGACTTGCATAAAATGATATGGGAGTGAATGACACCCCTTGTCCAAATTTATGATGTGTACACCTGCGTCGATCAAGATTAGTTTTGCAAATTGAAGTTAGATTACATTCCAAGGTGCCATGAAAAAGGTTTTGCTCTATAGTCGTGTATGATGATACATTGTAAATGGCTTTTACTTCATTCTTCTTCAAGGCATAGAGAGCTTCTTGCAAGGGGTTTGTAATTTGCTGAATGGATTGAACATTCATGTACCATTTACCAGTTGACTTAAATAGATCATGAATCTCACGATACTTGCTTGATTGGGGGAGCAACTGCATCAACTCAAAGCCATGTGTCGCACTTGGATTGGGAATGATTTGCACGTGCTTCAAGGGTCTATTCTGCTTCTGGGCCATTTCGATTTTATGTAGTGTGCCTTGCACCTGTTGGAGGATTTGCTCAAGAATGTGTTGGTTGAATGTGGCTTCTGCCGTTTTGAGTGCAGCTTGCCGCGCTTGCTCCTGGCGATGCTTTTCTAGTCTGCGCCTTGCTGCGACGGCAGCTGCTTGCTTCCTGGCTTCTGCTTCCTGCTGTTCTCGCAACTCCTGCTCGTGCAGGTATTCCTCCAGCTCTCGCCTAGCAGCTTCGGTATCGGCATCGACACTAAACGACGAACCCATTGTTTGAACAATTGCGGGCGAGGCGTTGTTTGTTATTTTTTCAGCTAGTGCGTATCGGATAACACTGCGCTAAACAACTTATGCCAAAGTCCCTCTCACACTGTGCACACCGGGGAAGTCCGCACGCATGCGACTGCAAATCTAACCTACGCGCATGCGCCGCCGACTCGCGATTCAAGCTGCTTTCAATCGTGCAAACGGTATTAGTGGTATTAGTAATCCCAAAAAATTCGACCAACGGGAAGAAAGAATCGCAATGATTCGTGACCCGCATTGCACACAACGTGATCCAATGCACGATTGAAAGCAACTTCAATTGTTTTGCTTTTCACGACCAGCATCGCTTCAACGCAGCTGATTTCGATCGTGCAAGAGATTCCGAATCCTTATTGGCACTTACAAAAGTTTGTTCAGGTTCACGTATCATTGATTTTATTTTTATTATTTTATTTTGAGAATGTTAAAACTTATCCGGGCTAGAAACAACGAAATGTGTTAAACCGTATAATTAGAGTCATCAAAGTTTCTTATGCGCTAAATAAGACAATGGCTTTTTTCTTCCGTATTGCGTATTTATTGATGATTGAATTTATTTATTTGTTATGTACGTGACTAATGCTATAAAAGACGAATGTCCTTCAAACTTTTTACTCCCTTGCAAAAACATTGAATACAAACAGTAAATCAACTCAACGTACTCATTTTGTTTTATGGATTGGAATCGTACTTTCAAGCAGGGAGTGAGTGATGTGCTTTGTATACTGAACACCAAATACCGACCTGCTACAGTCATAAGTATTCAGTTGCAAACTTCATAACTTTATATATTTAGGTTTGATGGTGAGTTTACGAAGAATGAGTCATTAGTAAACCAAATATCTATCTATCAATCATCTTTCATCTTGCAAACAATTTCGGTTTTTTTCGGCTCTTCATCATCCTGCGCCGTCTATTTTTTAAATCTTATCTTTGGCATGCTTTTACTTGATTTAGATTCAATTAAAGACATTTAGCCCGGAATAAATAACATGTGTTTGTTCATTTCCAATATTTGCATACTTGCATACACGAAGAAGTTCCGGAACGTTGTTTCGGTGCGTTCCCCCAAGAAAAAGCCCTAATCAGCATATACGTCTAAGGAAAGAGAATTTATATTCATTTCAGGTCACGTCTTAATGTTGCTACAAGGAGCGAATAATTGAATACTTTAAATCTCTTGATTTTAAGACTGCATGGATGAGACATTTAAATTTGACGCATTTTCAAATCCAGTTGCAGGTGAACATGCAAGCTAACGAACCGCAGCCGACACTGGAGAACAGCCACTCGCATACCGCCGATGATGATGACATCGATGCAGCCTTGACGGACCTCCAAACGACGCTCGAGGGAGTTGGCATCAACAACGTGCCAAACGATATCACGCAAGTGCCTGAACTTTTCGACGAGATGCGCTTCATGAAGTACGCACTTCGCGACGACCTTTTCTTGCGCACGCTAAATGCGCTGCCTTCTTGACGTTTGCAGGCCGAAGAAGTACGGCTTCAACTCGTTCAAGAAGCTCTGCTTCTCCTACCGCGACCTCAATCTCTACCTCTACAAGACGCGCGAGGAGATGGTGCATCGCACGGCGCAGTACTGCGAGATCCACCTCAAGGGCTGCGAGGTGACGCCCGAGGTGAACATCAGCCAGCGCAAGTACATCATCAAGCTGGAGGTGCCCAGCACGGAGGGCATGACGGAGATGCGCATCAAGTGCGAGAACGTAAGCAGCGCATGTGGCATTTTACGCAATGTCTACCTTTTGGGGTCGTTTGCAGGAGAACCAATACGCCACGTGGATGGCGGCGTGCAAGCTGGCGGCGAAGGGTCGCTCCCTCGCGGACAGCTCCTACAAGTCGGAGGTGGAGTCCATCAAGCAAATTCTCCAGCTTCAGAAGCCCGGCGACGCGCCGGCGCTCAACCCCTCGCACGTCAACATCAACCCCGATGACTACGTGGCGCCCCGGCATGCGCGAAAGCTCAAGGGCAAGGTGAGCCCAGCTGCTCTTGCTTCTGGAGTGTGTACTTCAAGATCGCTCTTTGTTTGTTGCAGCTAGTGCAGAAGATCTAGGAAGCGAACTCCAATGTGAAGGACCTGCGACTAATGGAAGCCAAGCTGAACTACATCAAGGCATGGCAGAGTCTACCCGAGTATGGCATTACCCTCTTTGTCATCCAGTTCATGGGTCAGAAGAAGGAAGAACTACTCGGTGTAGCACATAATCGCATTATGAAGATGGACATCAACACTGGAACACACCTGAAAACTTGGAGATACAACACATTGAAGGTATTTACATGAAAAGTTGATGTTGAATATACAACCAAATTGTTTATGATACGATTACATTTTCATGCTGTTTGATATGTAATTCTAGGCATGGAATGTGAACTGGAAGGTTAAGCATATGATGACACAGTTTGAGGAAGGCAACATTATTTTCAGCTGCCTCTCAGCTGATTGCAAGGTGGTGCATGAGTTCATCGGCGGTTATATATTCCTGTCTATGCGGTCGAAGGAAGCGAACCAAACGTTGAACGAGGAACTGTTTCATAAACTAACAGGCGGCTGGTCATAACCTGTATTAACTTGAGTTTCACTACCAGTAACTTTGTGCCTTAATACCTTGAACATCCTAATAACTTAAGCTAACATTTACACGTTGCCCGCTTACGCCTTCTTGTACCTAGGAGAAGATACTTTATACGCTGTTTGGATACTTTAATGAATCAATCATTTAAACCAATGACGAATTTGTGAATCATTTTAAACATCGTTATATATTTTTAAGAGTCTATTTACATAGTGTATATACAGTTATTTAATTCAGTATTCTATTTAAAAACAACTTGCAATGTCATCTGAGTAAGGTGGCTTGACATTTTAAAATGTGCATAACTATTGGGCCTAGTAATTCTATGTATAATGTTGTAATTGTATCATATTTGTTTCATTTATATCATTACTGCATTGTAAAAAGAATTAGATCTGCTGAATTAGATTGTGTTATGCTGGTTGTTTTATCAAATTGTTTTTGATAGTAAAAGCAGTTGAGAAATCAATGATCCAACCAAAAGCAAGCATGAATCGTGTACCTAATATGTGTAATTGCATTTGTAATGATTTGTGTTTAACATTTTCCTAACAACTGTGGAATGTTGCAATGTTAATTTATAACATTCCACAAATAAATATTTGTATTTACATGAATTGATGTTAATTTAAAGCATTATGTTTTGAAGAATAATCTATGTAATGCAATTAATACTTAATATAGTACAAGATATTGAAGTCATATATTGTATGATTGCAATAGTATCTATATTAGCATTAGATAAATATCTTGAAGAATACTTATTCTAATAATCACACCACCCACACTACTTTCAATACCTCAGAAAGTGTTTAAATAGTGCGATTGAAAACGGCAAAAAAAAGTCCCCTTGCTCGTCATACAGGAAAGATTTAATTTATTGTCATTCATTTTGTATTAATCATTATTTAATTCTCACAATTCTCAATACATTATGAAATATCAAATATTAAAAGACATCATTTAATATAGCTTGTCATTCTTATTACGGGACGAATGTTATATTGTAATCTGGAGAGAAGGTGTCATAATCGTATTTAACAACAAGAATGTGCCATGCGTTTCGCGTGTAGCCATAATTGTCCTCTGCCACTCTTGTAGAATGAGAACCAATCATTGATTGCTCAGTGATAACCCTGCAGAGGAACATGACACGATGATCGTGACGATCATCAAAGGTTTTGCAATAATGTCTTGCACAGCTTGAATCAAGCGAGAACGACACACCTGCACCAAACTTGTGATTCACGCATTTACGATAATCCAGATTGATTTGCAATTGGACTACAACGCTAATTCTCTGGTACCATGAAACAATCGTCGTTCTCTCATTCCCCCATAAATGGCGATTGCTTCACATTTTTTCAATCTATATGCTGCTTCAATAAATTGATTCCAGATACGTTGAATTGAAATCACGCTTTCTAACCTTTGGGAACTTTGGGTCAAGAATACATAGATTCTTCTGTATTCATCGGATGTACTCTCCAATGTAGTTAATGTAAAGCAATTCATTGGAGGATTGGGAATTATTGTCACTGTTTTCAAACGAGTTCCCATGGCCATTGCTTTATCACATTGCCTTTTCTTTTCTTGTGGTTGACTAATTACTTCTAGATTATTTTCCTCTGGTGGAATCGTTATTTTCTGATAGTCGTCCATTACGAGAAATGTTATTTTTCTACGTCGCCCAGTACTAAACCTGTTTCGTGTTCGTCACGAATAGAATTAATACGCAGAATGTAAATTCGTCTACTACTACTATTCGTCTAATTCGTTATACATTCGTCATCTCTAGATTTAGAACTTTTTATTCTGTTTCGGAGCCACGATTGATGTTTATATTACCCTGTGTTACCCTAAGGAAATCGGGGAATCCTAATGCTGCTTTCCATCGCGCAAGTGGTTCGCAAGTAATCCAATTCTTGAACCCTTATTTCGTGATTACCAATAACGATTTCGAATCACTTGCCCGATCGAAAGTAGCTATAATTAAGATGACTTGTAGCATCGGTGGAAATACTTTAAGTAGACAATAAACATTTTAAGCATCGTACTTAGTCCATTGATGTTACACGTTTTAATATCGCAAATGTGTAAATATTAACATTGTAAAAAAATCGTGCAAATAAGATGCTGAACATGTTTATGAGGACTTGGGCCTGAACTTTGCAGTGGAGGCCTGTATGGTATGGATATTATCCATGCGTGCCGCCGTCTCGGAGCTTTGACTGGTTATCTTAGTTTGCACGGCGACACTTTCGAAGTCGGGACTTTCCAGCGAGCTACCGGTGGGTGAATTGGAATCTGGATCCGAATGCACCTCGCAGGAGGAGGCGGATAACGGCGATGAAGAAGACGCCGTCCGACTATCCAACGACCGTTGGGGCGCATTCAGTTTCTTGCCCTTCTTCGGTCTCCTTGGTCTCGGAGCCCTCAACGAACCCTCCTCCTCCGAGGGGGGCGAAGAGGTAGACGAGAAGGACGAAGAGGAACAGGAGGCAGTGGTAACTGGAGGGACGTCGACCTTCTTCTTGTCGGCTCGCGTTCTTGCTGTGCTCTCGTACGAAGTGCTGACGGCCAACGCCGCCGTCGCCTTGCTGAAGGAGACGTTCGGCTTCGCCGCGTAGGCGAACGCTGTGGTGATGACGTTTTCCTGCTTCGTTTTGCTCTTGTGCGATGTGGACGAATGCGCTGTCGTCGTCGTGCTCTCGTGCTTCGCCTTCGCCACGTGCGTCGAGCTCTGCTTGTGTTGCTTCCTGCATTTGGTGCACTTGCACTTGCGCTCGGGCTTGGGCGATTTGGACTGCTTGTGCGTCGGCGTCGGCTTCTTCGTCACTGGCTTGCTGCTGTCATCCTTACCAGGGCACGGCTGCTGCGTCTCGTACGGACAGCAGAGCCTGCGCAGGATGAGCATGGCGCAGGTGAGCGGATACGTGTAGAAGAAGACGAGATTCGAGCAGAAGCCGGTCGCCAAGGAGATGTTCCGCGTGCGGTGATATGTACGTGGATGAATCGGCCAGCCATCATCGTCGTAGATCACCGGCTCATGGCGCAGGCTGTGCTCGTAGTACCGCTGCATCGGCTGTGGCAGATCGAGCACGACGGCAAGGCCCCACATGCCTACGTACAGCCAGCATAAGCCCAACACGGCCTTGAACAGCCCCAGCACCAGCAGCACTCCAAGCAGGAAGAGCACGAAGTAGAACGCCACCGAGAGCAGATCATCGAGCATGGTGAAGTGCACCAGGTAGGTGACGATTGGCAGTGCACCCTCGAAGCCGGCGGCGTGGTAGTGCTCCAGAGACATGGGGTTGCAGCGGAGCCCCGTCGGCGATGACACGCACGCGCATAAACAGTACCAGGCGCAGATACACCGATCGAACTTTTGGATGCGCACACGACGAAGTGCGACGAGCTCGTTGCGTTTGTTGAGCACCTCGACGGAGCAGTACATGAGGTCGGTGGGCAATGCGGCGCGCACCTCCAGGGTGAAGATGTGCACCGTCTGCGGCGCGACGGTCGCCAGCTTCGAGCGGATGAGGCTGAAGTACTCGGGCAGGTCGAGGGGGAAGTCGCTCAGCTGGACGAGGAACTTGCTCGAGACGAGGCCCGTGTTGATCAGCTTGATCGTGAGCCGAGTGTACTTGCCGCACGTGCTGTCGACGTACACCTCGGAGATGATCGCGCTGGCAATATCGCGCACGATCGCGTTCTGGTCGGCCTTCAGCTCGATATCGATGATTGTCACATGCGCACCTTCGTACTCGACAAAGAGGAACTTCTCGCCAGTAGTCTCGTTGATAAAGAGTGGCTGCGTGGTGATGTTCGCGTGGTACTTGAGGAAGTAGCAGCCGACGCGGTTCGTCTGCTCCAGGTGCTTATCATTGCGCCAAAGGTGCTTTGGCTGGTTGTGAAGGCAAGTCCCACGTGGTTGACCACAGCGTTGTGGTTGGAGGTAGAACGCCTCGAAGCCGACGCCGATGCGATCGCACGCCTCACCTTCGAGAGCAATGCGCGACGCCGGCACAACAAGGAACTCCTCTGGCCCACCGGACATCTCCGGATATTTGTGTGCGTCGCACGTGGAGACGCCTTCCGGGATGAGGATGCGCTTATCCTCCCAGCCGACCATCGACGCGCTGGGGTCAGTGAGCAGTTTCGAGGTGAACGTCATCGCGATGGAGGGCAACTCGTCTTGGTAGTACGTGTAACGATTACCCAGTCGAATCGTGCCGTTGGTCACCTCCACCCAGCGATCTGAACGCGAAGCGGTCTCGTAACGCTCGTAGATGTTGATATAGACGAGTTGCTCAACGCTCGGCTCGCCCAGCTTGTAGATGCCATACCACACGTCGGAGAAGCGCAGGCAATGCGCACTGTCGTGGTAGTGGTCCGGGTCCAAACCGGGTGGCGTGTACCGATCGGCGCAGTTCTGTCCTCCACGCTTCTGGACGCCGCTGGGGAAGGTTTGCCGCATCTTGCGGGTAAGCCGTGCTTGGAACGCCTCACGCACAGCATCCTCGTTCGGATTGAGGTACGAGGGCGTCTTGTGTGACTTCTTCACCGTTTCCATGTACTTCCTCTGATTGTGCATCCTCATCGCGGCGTCCGACATCTGCTTCAGGTACTTTTCCTTGTTCAACTCCTCTTCCGAACCAGGGTTGCGCTTCAGATAGAGAGGAAGCTTTGTAGACGCCGGCGTCGTCGCCGTCGCATGCTGTGAGTATGTCGTGTACTGCCAGCGAGTCTTGGACGACGTCGACGACGGCTGGACTGTACTACCGCTGCGTTTGTCCAAGCTGGCCGGTGTTGGTGGGACATTGGGCGTAGTTGCTTGTGCAGTGGAATGCAGTTTGGTGGCAGGAGTTGGGCGATGCGTCAGGGAAGTGTGCCTAGTGCTGCTGCTAGGTTGGGTGTTGTTCACCTCCTCGTCGAGGAGCATTGGAGGACAGCCGATGTGGTCGAGGAGATAGGATGGGTCGCTGTAGCTGATGGCCTCCTCCTTGGACTGCCTCAAGTCGCTTCCCTCGCGTTCCTTGTTCTTGTTCGAGTCGCACGAGCAACAGAAGCCCTCGCTGAAAGGGATTGCTTTGCCGTTGAAGCGCACGCGACCGCAGGTGCTGCGCTGCGGTGTCGCGTAGCAGCCGGTGAAGTTGGCGTCCTGCTTGTTGTAGACCGCCTCGTGTGCCTCTGAATTGACATAGTCGATGAATTTGAGGCGGAACGAACGCGAGACGGGCTCTTGGCGCAGTCGGATCACGTACGGGTTGAGCAGTCGCACGGAACGATCCGTCACCGGGTCGTAGACGTGGTCGACCACGACGTACTGCGACTTGCAGACGATCGCGCCGCTGTGGTGCAGCTTCATCGTCATGATGATCTTCGTGCGACAGTCAGTCACGTGCGACTCCACCAGCGGCTCGTCCTCGTCAAAGCCCTGGAAGCTCTTCAGCTTGCCCTCGTTTGACGGCATCAGCGGCTTGTCCATCACACGCGGCACGTGCGAGCTCTTCGCCGTCGGCCCGATGCTCGGGCAGTGCGCGTACACTGCGCGCATTTCGATCGGCGGCGGCTGCGTGTGACGGCAGCATCGCATCTTCTTCGCGCAGCACTCGGCATTGCGCTGAGCGTTCTCCAACTCCTCCTGGTCGGACGGCGTCACTCGACGAAACCGGCGACCACTCGATTTATTCAAATAGACGAACACAATTAATGTGAAAATGAAGAGTATACGCATTATACATTGGGACAATGTCACACTAGTCAAAATACATCATAAATCTATGGAGATATTTTGATCTGAGTCAATCAATACCTATGAACTTAGCCCAAAGCAAATACTACATGAACTTCACTTCTACTACACCTAGAAATAAAAACCATCATATATTGGATACTTTTTATTTTATAAATGTAGATGGTACATTATTCTATGATGCCTGATCATCACCCTTTGTAGTTCTTGTGTAAATAAGTTGTGCACGATGTTGAACAACTTGCTTGATCAAACCTAGAAAACAACAATGCCAGTGAAAACAGCTCAAACAATGCGCAAACAATAAATTACAAGTGTTATACTTTCAGTCTCATTAAATCAGTTTTTCCAATCATAGAAATCAAGCAAAAAAAGATTGTCATCACAAGTTGAAGCTACCAATGCTATCAAACAAAATCTCATTACCTTTCTGGGTGAGTTCAATAAGTGCTTTTCTTGCCAGTGAACCCCTGACCTTCAAACGTTCAGACACCACTGATGGGGTGATGAGTTTGTACGATGGTACCTCCTTGTACAGCTTATCATATGTGGCCTTATCAAACAGCACCTGGTTGTTTAACTTGTCACGGACTTTTCCCTTGGACCACTTCTTCTTCTTGGCTTTGCCTCCTCCAGAACCTTCCTTCTTCTTTTGCGTCTTCTGCGGCTGTTTACCAGACGACTTCGTATCCTTTTTAGGAGGCTGAAAGGATCGGAAATGCATCAAATAATTTGCCAACCATAAAAGAAAGGATCGTACAATCTCAAATTAATAATCAGGCTCATTAAATCATATTTTACTTCCATAAGGATATTCAAGAATAAATATTGTACTCATACAGAAATATTCCGCAATCAAAATTAGGTTAAGTACCGACGCGCGTCCAACTCGTCGTTAATTAAGATATCTCAAAACGAAAGCTTATTTACGGAGAAATGAAATACATCACCTACATTATTTTTTAACTTGGCAGGGCTTTAGACGTTAGTAATTAAGAACAAAATTGAACAGATTCTTACTTACCATGATGGCAACCGAAAGGCTGAACCGGAAAAAGACAGAGCTAACGTACAATTTGCCAATTTACAGGGTTACCATTTCCGTCCTGTGGAAGACCCTAAACAATTTTTAATTGATATGAATTTTCATTTATAATAACCTATTTAGAACATTAAATAACTACTAAGGATATGAAAAGAATGAAGAAGTGAGTAACCGATGAGAGGATTGTTTAAAAATTACAAATGGACCAAACGTTAAAAATTAAAAAAGAGCGATATGCATATTAATAACCATGTAAATTTAGTATTATTTTATATGATTAATTAATATTAATTGAAGACCAGACATTGCTCAAAAATTGTACGGTTTTCAGAAATTCTAACATTTCTAGGGAGTTTTGAATTTCAAATCTGTCTGGTCAGCCCTGGCTGCCCAGTTTGCGGCCTGTTTTTAGACTGTTTTAGACAGTCGACGCTCGACAGTCGTTCGGTTACGATGCACAACGGGCACGATTCACGACCCGCAATGCACACTATTGTCATTTCATTTACCGGTGGGTCGGTTTCGTCCGACTGAATGCAGTAAAATACAAAATTTTCGTGAATACTTCCCGACAATTTTTAGCTAAATATCACGTTCAATTAGGACGAGCCCATCGCATGCGCAGCAGCCGTCAATAAATGGATCCTCATAAGTGAAAACGCGTGCATCCAAACGAACGTGCTGTTGGCACGCGACCCATACACGTCAACAATCAACGCAGCTGATTAAGGATGTATCCAGCACCGAATCGTAATTTCAACCCCCCACGGGCCGTCTAAACCCATCCACAAAATCATCTAACCCACACACTTATTAAAGGATATTACTACGCGCAGCCCCTCGAAATATCAATATTGTACTGTCAGCCTGTTGAGCCCCCAAACATGCTTCCACTTTCGCATAAAGATAGCCTGAAGCACGTCGGCTTCGGTTCGCGCATGAAGGAGAAACTCTTCAACTGGCTGCGTCTGATCTTCTCAGACAAGAACTCCCGCAACCTCTTCCTCTTCCTGCTGCTCAATTTGTCATTCGCCTTTGTTGAACTGACTTATGGAATCTGGACGAACAGTTTAGGTAACAACCCAATAATCATCAACCCCTGGTTGGAATGTAATCAGAGTCTATTTTTGATTGCAGGTCTTATCTCTGATTCATTTCATATGTTCTTTGATTGCACTGGATTGCTGGCTGGGCTTGTTGCCTCAGTGATTTCCAAGTGGAAGGCAAATGACAAGTATTCTTATGGATATGCGAGAGCTGAAGTAATCGCTGGCTTTGTAAATGGACTGTTCCTTTTGTTCATTGCATTCTTTATTATGTCTGAGGCAGTGGAAAGAGCCATCGAGCCACCTGAAGTAGGTAAAGTGTGCTGGTGGCTGGACGATGAGGTAATTTTTCATGTTGATTGCAGGTGAAGCATGAGCGATTGTTTGTGGTGTCAGTGCTGGGCTTTATAGTGAATCTGGTCGGCATCTACGCATTCCAACACGGGCATGGACATTCGCACGGCGGTGGCAGTGCGCACGGACACTCGCACGGCGGGTCGGCGCACAACCACTCGCACAACTCGCACAGCCACGACGAGTTCGACGCGCCCTCCGGCAGCGGCTCGCACCTGATGCAGGGCGTCTTCCTGCACATCCTCGCCGACACGCTCGGCAGCGTCGGCGTCATCGTCTCGGCGATCCTCATGCAGATGTTCGGCTGGATGATCGCCGACCCGATCTGCTCGATGTTCATCGCCGTGCTGATCGCACTCAGCGTGCTCGCGCTCATCCGCGAGTCGGTCGTCATCCTCATGCAGCGCCAGCCGTACGCGCTCGACGGCATCCTGCCGCAGTGCTACCAGAAGGTCGTCAGCCTCGCCGGCGTCTACTCGGTGCAGGAGCCGCACTTCTGGACGCTCTGCAGCGACGTGTACGTCGGCGCGCTCAAGCTCGAGGTGTCGAAGAGCGTCGACCCCAAGTACGTCGTCTCGCACACGCATATGATCTTTGCGGCGGCTGGCGTCCGACACCTCTACGTGCAGCTCGACTATACGCCTATGTGATGATAACCAACCAGCGGACGCGTGTGCGCTGCGTGCGCGAACACCATGCGAAACATCGTAAGCGTCGATAAATCCTGTGCATGGATGGGGCTAATAAATTGTTTCTCATTGAGTTGGACTCTTGCATTCTTGCGTCATACCAAAAACATTCGGTGGTCGTCACCGGGTTTTGTGTTCAACAAGTGAACTTTGTGTGATGCGTGAAAGTGAAACATTCCTGGTTTATATGAAACATGCAATGCGTGACAGCTTGTGGTTTCATTTAAGTACCTCTCTGTGGCACTGCATTGCAGCAGATGCTCTTATGGAAGTATTAGAATTTGTTATATACTTTTTAACATGTAAATATAGTGGCAAATAATTTTTAACAATTTTATAATGTTAGATTGATTGTTGTCCATTCATTCTGTTATGGTAAAAGGTATGAACTAAGAAATTTATTGCAACTTTTGTTGGAATTCTGGATATAAATATATAAATATCAAATTTTGCAAAAGTACCAAACATGCTTTGATTGTTTGTATTTGTTTTATGTTTGTTAAATAACTGAAAATCTTTTTGAATGAATTTTATCACTTTCTCGCAATTGTAGTTTAAGTTCACGAGCAAGTTTTTAAATTTAGG
>JAODFX010077586.1:0-18242 GCA_027580035.1 Dorylogaster longipes | reverse complement strand
GAAGAGGTCCTTTATCACCACCAACGGTCGCTTCAATGACGTGAGCCACACGCTGACGGAACGATCACGCGATCCCATCGCACAGCAACAATACTGCTGTGTTTTGGGACTGCCTGGCGTTATCTTCTTCAAAATATTTGAATTGAAGCGCTGGAAAAAAAAGCATACCTTTGTCTTTGGAATATGCAATGTTCTTTTTACACATACAACACAAGTAACAGCTTTCCTATGGCCTACAAAGTCTTTGTCCTGCTTCCATCCATCTCTCTCAATGATCTGCGCTGTTGGTCCACCACCATTCATAGCATGCGCTGACACTAAATACTGTCCATCTGGTGACCACGATAACCTTAGCACATGTGTGGTAGCTGAGCAATCCTCAAATGATTCAGTGACAACCTCCTGCTGCTGCCAATCAGCAGTTCGCCAAACTCGCAATGACTTGTCATCGGATTGGCTTGCAATGTACTTTCCAACAGGATCCCATGTTACCCCCTTAATAATTATTAATGGTCAGTACTCTTTCATAAAACCTAATTAGACAAAAGTTACCTTAACCATTCCAGTATGACCTTTTAGCACAGCAACTTTCTCAGGAAATTTGTGAGTATTCCAGATAATAACAGTATTGTCAACACTCGCAGATGCTAGCCAACCATCATGTGGTGCCCATGCAAGATCCAGCACATCACCATTGTGTGAATTTAATGTCTGCGTACACTTCCACGTTTCCACATTCACTTTACCAGCACCTCCAAATATTGTTGAGCTGCCTTCGCCAGTTAACTTCCAAATCATCACGAGTTTATCATCGCCACCCGAGGCAAGCAAATGCCCCTGGCAACTCCATCTGACCACATTAACACATGCCAAATGGTTGTCCATTTGACAGAGTTGCTTGGGCACATTCTCGTCATTTTCGTCCGTGTCTTTGAGGATCGGGTTGATGTTCCAGATGACAATGCGGCCACCCTGACCACCCTGTCCGCCAGTAACAATGCGCCCGCCCTTCGGATGAATGTCCACGGAAAAAATCGGCTTGCCATCTGAAAATCCAATGGAACTTTTATCATTCACTGCGGCGAACTGGCGTTTGAGGTTAATGTACACAGAAACGGAACGGTGAGATACCTTCATGACGAACGAACTGCGGCTTCACTATAATCATCCTCCAATTGCTCAGCAATCTCAGAAACTAGTCACGCGCTAAATGATTGCGCATCGACTCATAATTGCGCTAATTAGTTGTCGCCTGTTCGCAACAGGATTAGCACTATTGCCAACAGTGGCCGAATTGCATGACCTTTCCCCCGAAAATACACACACCAAATGCGAAAGTTAAACAAATACGAATTGTTGCGAATACGGACGGAAATAGAATTTCAGCGCCAAAATCAAATCTTCAAAGAAACATCTTGGAAAGAATGAGTTAATAACGAATAAAACATAATTTTAAATATCACTCTGTCTAATTACAGGTCGTTTTAAAATCGTTTATGGCGTTATAATATGTGCTATTAGTATTTTTGCCACAAATTATTACATCATACTACATGCAGCCAAATATACATCCAAGTGATTTTACATTTTTAAGGTTAACTGGGATTTAAAGATTCATAACATCCATTATGCACGTGTAAGATTTCACGATTTCTCTGCTATTTTCCACAAAACACAATGGACAAAAAAACATCCTGCGAAATAATCCTCGGGAGTTATGAAGAATTTATTCTTGGTTTCAAGTATGAGAAAAAGGTAAGCCAATGGTTTGGCAGAACTTTTAACTGCAACTTATCAAGTGCATTCTCCAGGTTGAAGGAGCCCAACAAACTTTTGCCGTTCACAGCCATCAAGGAAGCATTCGTTGCGTTACAACCTCAGGAGACCTTTTAGCTTCTGGTGGTTCAGATGATCGCATTGTTGTCTACAATCTGAAGACGAGGAGAGAACTTTGTATACTAACTCATCATAATAGTACTGTTAATTGCCTGCATTTTACCCACGAAGGAAAGCATTTAGTAAGTGGTAGTCAAGATGGCACCCTAGCAATTGTCAGGGTGGGTAACTGGCAGCTTGAGAAACTCTGGGAGCAAGCACACAAGGATGGAGCTGTGGAGGACATTGCCATTCACTCATCAGATAAATTAATGCTCTCGATTGGAACAGATGCTACTTTACGAACATGGAACCTTGTCAAAGGCAGGCAGGCATATGTTATTAACTTGAACAGCAAAGTGAAAGAGCCAAAACATTTGCATAGTGTTAAATGGGCCCCAGACAGTACAAGATTTGTTCTCGTCAGTAACATTTATACTGATATTTGGAGTATTAGCACTGGCAACATGCTCAAGTCAATTCAACATCAACAGAAAATCATTAGTTGTGCTTGGCTTTCTGATGAGAAGCTTATTGTTGGTTACGAAGATGGCAATCTGGGAATGGTGGATGTGGAAAGTGATGAAATAATAATTCATGAAGCACATGATAGCAGGGTAAAGTGCTTGACAATATACAGAAACAAGTTGATTACTGCCTGCAGCACAGGAGAGTTGAAAGTTTGGAGTGCCAAGCTAAAACAGCTTTGTGTAGCTAACGCAGGTTGCAGATTTACGTGCATATGTACAGCACCCATGAACATTGATACACAAGCTAGTATAGGTGATGAGGGTATTGAACTGGATGACAGTGAGCAGAAAAATACTTCTAAAATCATAATTAATAAAGAGTATGTTACTATTGAAGTAGAAGATGAAGATAATGAAGAACAAACACAAACAAAAAGTAAGAAACCTGCAATTTCAAGGCAAACAGGAAAAATCCACACCCAGAGAAAATTATCAACAAAAAGCCTAAAACATGGAGATATAAAAAGGAAGAAGTTGAAATAATGTTTAATAAAAATAATGTATGCAGTGTTTTTCAGTGTAATGAATAAATGCTTGTAACAAACTTTCTGCAATAGATTTATTCAAAGTAATGCAGAAAAAACAATATGAATGTTGCATTTTTAAGAAATAGCTACATAATTTACTTCTTATAACCGCAAGACCTCCTGCGACCACGAGCGCGTTCAAACTTTCGGCCCTTCGACCGGACGTACGGTCTGGTATGCGAGTGTGGAACACCCGGTGCTAAACCAAAGTGTTTGTTAGACTCTCGAGCGCTACGCCGACCCTGCATAAGCAAAGTCTTCTTGCCAGTTGGTGCCCTCAAAGCCAACTGATCAAATGTTATCAATTCACCACCTACAATATTAAACTACATTCAAAATATTGCAAGGCAACATTCTGTAAAATGCAAGTTAATTCGGAGAAAGAAAGAACATGTTTCTTACCAGCTTTGATGACTCTAGCGCGTGCTTTTTCAGTAACGCGAAGCGCACAAATGGTGAGCTTTGGCAACTCCCAGATTCTAGAATCGTCGGTAACTGCTCCGACTACAACGACCGTCAGCCCATCACGACCAGGTTTCTTCATTGCACGTACTATACGTGCTAAGGAAAGCGGTGGTCGATTGATTTTGCTCATGAACAAACGCCGGAGTACAACTTTGTTAAACTTCGCGTTGGTACGGCGGGCCAAGTACCGGTACAGCTAAAAAGAAAAGCACTATGCTCAGTCATACATATCCATTGAAAGAAGTTTGGCTTACCTTGACAAGCAGGCGTAAGTACACATCTTGGCTCTTAGGTTCGGTGCGCCTAACCACACGAAAGTATCTATGATTTAAATCAATACCCTACAACAGATACCAATCCTATGAGAAACACAATACACATGCGCATAGACCCACGTAAATTGTTAAGAATTTAAGCGAAGGATGACGAAAATAACAAAAGATTTTGCAATTATTCCAAAACATACCATGTTTGTTGACGGGACGTGCTAGAAGAGAAAGACGGTGGCGCCATCCGTCTATGGTGTGCAATGCTACAACTAAATTTTTCTTCGAGCGCTCTAGCGGAGAAATTGTAAAACTGCATACAGTACAGAGCCGTCCTAATATAAATTTTCAATGAAATAATGTTATCGCTAATTTCTTTCCTTGTCTCTTAAATCTTTTTCGAATGGAAATATGTTTACTTAAGTACTACTTAAATCGTTGCGATTTGGCTTTTGTGCCATTGATCTTATATATGTATATTTCTTATGTCCGCACAAAAAACTTAATACTTTCATGGTAAAATTCTACAAACAATAACATAACCTATATTATTTCCTAATTTGTATTAAACGTTTTTTAAATCTTGAGGATTTTTTAAATTGTGATTTAAAATGAATAAGAAAAAAATAGCATTTGGGAAGATAAGCGTCAATTTTGCACAAAATGCAAAGCCTGTTGAATCAATTGAAGCCATTGAAACATTTGGTCCCAAAGTAATTGAGACTCTTGAAGAAGATATTGAATCGCAACAAGTGAAGGAGATAATGGGAATCAGTTCATTTGGAAAGAAAGCTAAGACATTTGATGTTAAAGTAAGTTACTACATTATACATTCAAAGCAAGCCTTTCAATTTTGTTTCCATGGCAAGGCAATGGTTGAACAAGTTAAAAAAACTGCACAAGAAATAACAAAACCTGCAGCTGTTGACGAGGAACTTATAGAACTAGAGAAAGATGAGTCCAGTGATCATGATGATGATTCAGATGAGTTTATTGGTCCTCCTATTCCAAAAGGTAACTTTTTTTTATGTGTTTGTTTGGTAGCTTATTTAATTTATTGCAGAATTTCTTGATCCTCAACCAGAAATGAAAGCAACTAAAGCTACTAAAGATGTAGATGATGAGGATATAAGTGATGAGGATGGCGATGAAGAAGACACATTCATTCCATGCTCACATGAGGTTTCGATGGCACATGGAAGCAAAGCGATTACTGCACTCAGTTGTGATCCAAGTGGTGCCCGATTGGCTTCAGGTAATTGGATTCTATTTGAAGAGCTATTTGAATATTAACTTCAATATTGATTTAGGATCAGTCGATTATGATGTATGTTTCTGGGACTTTGCTGGAATGGATTCCGGCATGCGTTCGTTTCGAACGCTTCAACCATGCGATAACCACCCCATCCGCTGCTTGCAGTATTCCGGAACGGGCGACCTCCTGCTGGTGGTATCCGGCGCAGCGCAAGCGAAAGTCATCGATCGGGATGGCTTCGAGAAGCTGGAGACGGTTAAAGGCGATATGTATCTCTCCGACCAGGCACGAACGGCCGGTCATACGGCTAGCTTGCTTGCTGGCGCATGGAATCCAGTGTCTCGAGAAGAGTTTTTGACGACGTCGGCGGATGGCACGGCGCGTTCGTGGGACGTCTACAAGGGTGGCAAAGCGCACAAGGAGCTGATCAAGTGTCGTGCGCAGAACGGGCTGAAAACCGCACCGACTGCGTGCTGCTACAATCGCGATGGTCGCGTCTTCGGGCTGGGATGTGGCGACGGCTCGCTGCAGCTGTGGGACCTGCGGAGGAGCACTGTCTCGCCGAGTAGTCTCTGCCGGGGTGCGCACCAGCCCGTCGAGATCACCAGCATCAGCTACTCGCACGTCGGCGAGCACCTCGTCACGCGCAGCATGGACGACACGATGAAACTGTGGGACCTGCGCTATTTCAAGATGGCCGTCAACGAGGCGAAGGGTCTCTTCTCGCGGTACGATATGACCGACGCCATTTTCAGTCCCAACGATCGCATGCTCATCACGTGCACGTCGGTGAAAAAGGGCGAGCGCAGCGGCCATTTGCTGATCTACGATTCGGGCACGTTTGAGCTCAAACGGCAGCTGCCCGTGATCGGTGCGCATGTGATTAAGGCCATTTGGCATCCCAAGCTGAACCAGATCTTCGCCGGCACGGGCAGCGGAACGGTGCGATGCTTCTACGACGAGAAGCGAAGCATGCGCGGCGCGACGCTGTGCGCAGCGAAGACGCAACGCAAAGTGCAGCACACGGAGGTGATAAGTACGCAACAGGTGATCACGCCGCATGCGCTCCCGTTGTTCCGGCAGGAGCGGCGCAAGACGAGCAGGAAGCAGATGGAGAAGGATCGCCTCGATCCGCTCAAGTCGAAGCGCCCAGATTTGCCGATTACGTCCGGCCAAGGGGGACGCGTTGCCTCCAGCGGCGGCACGCTGAGCAGCTTCGTCATTCGGAATCTGGGCCTGAGCAAACGCGTGGACGACGATCAGGATCCAAGAGAAGCTATCCTCAAGTATGCGAAGGAAGCGGAAGAGAATCCATATTGGATCACGCCGGCGTACGCGAAATCGCAGCCACAGAATGTCGGACAAAAGCGAAAGAATGACGCCGATGAAGCAGCAACCAAGAAAAACAAGTAGCAAGAAATTATTATCCCGTTAACCTAAGCTGAATGATGTAGCGTATGAGTGAATTGTAATGTTAGGTTAGAACAACCAGAACTGTTTTGATTGTTAGTGCTGGTGTTGCTAGGCAACTAGTTTTATTATTTAATACTGTCTTTGCTAGAATATTTTGTAGTCGAATTCTTGATTTTATGACTTTATCAAGTTCATGAAAATATGTGTTTAATTTGAGCATGATTTTGGTAATGCTCATTATGATTCGTAATTTGACCAATAAGGTTAACGAATCATTGCATACGAACACGGACGTTTATGTGATTACCAAAATCATGCTCACTCAGATTGTAACGAACGAAAACAATTCAAGTACTGAACTGAGGGCCCATAATGCCATCTACTCATTTAGTTACTGAATAGATAACAAATACGCATAACAAAATCAATGCAAATAAAATAAACTGTACATAGATGAGGAGATGCAGAAAATCCTGAAATATTCAAAGAGAAGCCTCTTTGATGCAGTCGAAGACTACTGGGAACAAATACGACCATTTAAGTAAGTTGTCAACATGGGTGGGCACATTTAATCGAAAAGTTAACTTCGTTAATCGTTAATTCGTTACTTAAAAAGTTAAATTCTCGTAAATCACGGATTAAAGTTAACAGAAGTTCAATTTAGCGGAAGTTAACATAAGCGTTAACATTTTTCGAAGTTAATTAATAAGAAAAGTTGATCCGTTAAGCAGATTGTTAACAAATCAATGTCCACCTTTAGTTGTAAAGCAAGCAGAACGTTATCAATAAGTGCCTACCACGAAAAACACAAAACGAACATGATGATTTATATTAAGCGTGAATTAAAAACGTAAACTAGGCGTAAATAATGCTAATATTCAGGGGGTATTCTATAGTACGCAGTTGAGGTTAGGTTAAATTGGAATTTAATGTCCCCTAGTCGGAATATTGCCACCAGTCTTTTTCATAGCCCTCGTGCACGTGTTCAAGCAAGGCCTTCCTCCGGCCATCGCAGTACCGATACTTGTCCTGCACCTTCTGCTTGATGTCGACGAGATTCTCCTGCGTGATGTCGCGCTCGAGGTACTCGCTGAGCATCTCCGTCGCCGTCTCGAGATCCTTCTGGTTGTCCTCGAAGATCACCGACTGGTTCGTCTTCTTGAGGTAGAAGGCGAAGACGTACGTGTACATCAGCGCCTGCCGGCACTCGCAGAGGATGTCGACCGCCTTCTTGAGGAACTGCACCTCGATCCAGCTCATGTTGTGCTGCTGCATCTCCTCCATCTTGTCCTTGATGGACATGTAGAGCTTGTACTCGAAGCGCAGGCTCTGCATGTGGTTCATGTAGCGGTTGCAGTAGAAGAGGTAGCGCTGCAGCTTCGCACGCGACTTCTCCTGCGCGTTGCGCGCTGCCTTCGCCTCGTCTTCGTCGTAGCGGTTGCAGTTGTACCAGCTGCTGCCGTGCGGCTCCCACGGCCCGAGGCACACCCAGCAGAAGTCCGCCTTGCAGTTTTGGTTCTTGCAGATCATGTGGTTGCAGCCGCCGTCCTTCTCGATCGTCGCCTTGCACTTGGGGCACTCCTTCGTGTTCGCGGCGATCCAGTTCGACGTCTCCGAGTCGTCGTCGCACTTCTTGATCCACCGCTTGAGGATCGTGCAGCGCACCGGGTCATGCCAGTTCTCGCCGCACACGTAACAGAAGGTATGCCCGCAGGAACACGTTACTGGCTTCGCTTCCACGTAAGCAACCTTCAAGGTACATTTTATTAGTGGTAGTCATGGCACTTTTGCAAGACTGATCCTGGAAGACTTTAGCAAAAACAATCAGTATCAAAATCAATGCTGCGGCAGCATTGAGAGAGGTAGGCTCCACTCCTCACTTCGTTTGTTTTGAATATAAACAAACACTGCGAGCGTGTGGGGCATTTCGTTTCGTTTCGATTTCAATTCTCGGCAATGGCTGTGTTTTAATAGTTGCTCGAAAAGAATGTGCTCGCTCCGCGCAATCACGAATTGTGTTGTTTAGGTTACGCGATATAAACCATTAGTCGGAAGGTGTTTGTTACTTATTATTATTTGATAATTTCGCGACAACACTGCTCTTTTCATCTTCAGCGAGACCAAACCCAAGACCAAGACCTAAGCTAATTAAAACCGGGTTTAGTTGTTATCGGCCTTGAATCGGTCTTGCATTTTGGGTATTGAATCTAACCTAGACTAGTTAAAGCTGGGTGTACACCGAAGTTAGTAACACAAGTTATGAACAAACTATTATCAACTTGACAAAATACGTGGTTTTAAGTCTCACCTCGGTCTTAAATTTTGGACAACACTAGTTCGCAGACTTACTTTGATAGCAAACGTGCAATCCGGACTGGGACACCAGCGCATCAAGCGATTGCACTCGACGAAGCTGTTCGTGATGAACTGCTGGTACTTCAAGCGCACCCGGTTGTCCTTCACCAGCCGCATCACAGTTTGGTCATCGACCAGAATGGAGCAGTTGTGCGCAGCGCAGGCGATCGTTTGCCCAACGCCCTCCTCCATGATCTTGGTGGTGAGGTACTCGTTCCAGCACTGGTAACAAAAGCGATGACCACACTCCATGCCCGTCATCTCCGTAGGTGGTAGCAGCATGAAGCAGATGTCGCACTCTTCAGTTTCGCCTATAACACATAACCAATTCAGTTAGCAAAGCTTCTTGGATTGTCTGCCAGCAAACTCTCCAACCGCCTCCACTCCTCGTGTGATTCTTCTCCTTCTTGAGCTTCTCCTTCTCGACCCTGCTCTCCCTATCCTTCTCCTTCGTACCCTTACTCGGCGCAGCCGAGGGGGCTGAGGATAGCGACGCCTTCTTGTACGGACTGATGACGTGCGCCTCCTTGAAGAGATCCTCCTGGTTGGCGTCGTAGAAGCGCTCCATGAGCTTCTCTTTGTCCCACTTGAAGTAGTTGAGGAGGATGCGCGTCGTCGTCGAGGGGATCTGGACGACGGTGTTCACCTCACGAATGCAGTCTGTCATGTGTTGGACGATCTGGTCGGTCGAGAGCACCTCGTACTGGTACTCGTCGTCGAAGGGTGGCAGGTTGGTGTTGGAGGCGCCGTCCACATCGACGCCGAAGTCGACGTCGTCGCCGCTCGTCTCGTTACCCGAGTCCTCGTACATGTATTCATCGTCGAAATTCATGTTCGTACGCGCGACCCACCTGCTCGCATCACTCCGCGTGTATGTCACAATAAATTTAGATACGTTTTCTTTTGGAAAATGATTCTGTGATTGTTGACAACCAGTCATTAATCGTCAAAATGTCAGCATTGTCTAACAATAACAAAAACAACACGTACGCCTTAGTGTTAGCTCATTACGAACTCTACACTACATTTACCAAAATCACATTGCAAGCGATTGGAAAACGTTTTCATTCAACTTCTCTCGTTACTCTTCTTCCTCGTTCCTAGTAAATTGTTGATGAACCGGTGTTCAGGCTAGACTTCTTAAAAACAGTGATCTTAATTTACCAAATTGAGAACGAAGCAAAAAAAAACGATAATTTTATCTTATTCTTTTTCGAAAACCGTTAATTTTACAAAACAGGACTGAAGATTTTGTTGAAGTCATGTTTAGCATGTCAAGTAAAAAGAGCAAAAAGCCTCCGTATAAAAGCGAAAGATAGCAAAGAATTCATTTACAGTCTTTACCATCTTCATTACAGCACAGATATCTGAAGCTAAAGAGGATATCCGGGATATCTTTAGAGATATCCTCTTTGCCTGGAGCTGTTTATTTTGCTAGTTACACTCATTATTTGTATATAAACATGTTGAAATGAAACAGAACATCAATCAGAACATAGATTTAATGAGTTAATTAGTACAAGTTATTAAAGAAATAGACAAAGTATTCGGAAGTTTCATCGATCATTCACTTCTCCTGAGTTTCAATTTAGGTTAACCTGTTATTGACTGTTTCACTGACAAGTAGATTTTATAAAATGTAACAATTTATGGCCAGCTTTGAATAGTACTATGGCTTCTTCACCATCTTCTATTACTTCTTGCTGCGCATCCAGAACTTCTGGTGATGACAGTTCGGATGACCATATTTTACCAGCCAGATTACAAAATGAAGAGATATATTTGGCTGTGAACAAGGTAATAATTATCCCCTAATCTAAATCTACCATTTAATATTTAATAACTGCTACTTACTTGCAGGAGGCGTCAGAGGCAGAACTCGCTACTGCTGTGGCTAAATGTAAAGAATTAGTGTTAGAATGTGATAATTTGTCTACAGAACGAAAATGGCTGGTACGACATCTCATTGAGCTTAGATTAAGATTGCAGGAAAGCCGTGAAGCTAAGGATGATCCACAGTATGCAAACCTAGATTATTTATTCCTTCAATTTATCAACAGTTATAGATTGTGAACTTGTAAATAGAGTACATTGTTTTAGACATCCCAAAAATAGGAGTGGCATTTCAAAACGAACCATCAAAGGACATCATTTTGTGTTACAACCTCTTATCAAGAGACCAATGAGTACCAATTGTGATCAGTGTACAGGAACAATCTGGTAAACATGGTCCCATCCTATTAATTATTGATCCATTTATAGATTTATTTGTAGGAACTTTATACAAGCCTGGTATTTGTGTGATGATTGTGGCTTCAACTCTCATCATAGTTGCCTAAGTTCCATTATCCGAGAATGTGCACATGTCACAGCGAGTGAGCAGGGCAATTACGAGTTCAATATTTGCCCAGAAATTGGCCTCTCCGCACAGAAATATCAATGTGCTGAATGTAAAACAAGTTTGCCAATTGGTAAGTGAGCAAAGCTGGTTTCTCCTCTCATCAATAATGCTCGAATGTAATCTTGTAAATTGTTGCCTTTTATCGTAATAGCTTTACCTAAAGGAATTCTATACTTTACTAGATACTTATTAACAGGTAATTTGGTATGCTGTTAAGTTATAGGCTAATGTGCATGAATGCGATGTTGGTGGCTGTAGTGGCTATATGTTCGTATTACAAATTGAATTAGGAAACACTTGGGTGGAGTCACAAACACGCCGATGCGACTACACTGGTTTGTATTACTGCTCCGGCTGTCATTGGGGTGGTGAAGCGGTAACTCCAGCACGCATTGTTCACAACTGGGACTTTGAACAGAAGCCTGTCTGCCAAGCGACGCTGCAACTCATCAAGGTGACGCTCACGCGGCCGATCATCAACCTGGAGAAGCTCAATCCGAAGCTGTTCGGCATCGTGCACGAGCTCGACCTGGTGCGCCGCACGCGCATCGAGCTGAACCTCATGCGCAAGTACCTTCTGCTCTGCCGCAAGGCGCACGAGGAGCGCCTGCTGTGGAAGAGCGTCGACACGCCGCACCTGATCGAGACGACGAGCATGTACAGCCTCGTCGACCTCTACGAGGCGAACAACGGCGAACTGCCCTCGAAGCTGCTCAACTGGGCGTCGATCTTCATCAAGCACATCAAGGAAGTGTGCGAGGTGTGTCGCGGTCGCGGCCACATTTGTGAGATCTGCTCCAACGATGAGATTTTGTTTCCCTTCGATGGATGCGCCGTCGTATGCGACATGTGCAGCGCAGTGCTGCACAAAGTTTGCTTTTCGAGGAAGAACGAATGCCCGAAGTGCGTTCGACGTCGGCAACGGCTCGACAAACAAACGCTTTACGTCGATGACGATTGCGACTAACAAACATACCAACATGTGGTATTTCTTCATTTCGTGCGCTTCGTCCACGTTGTTTTGGTGCTTTGATCAGGTGCTAATATTAGGATTATTTGAACTAAAGTTGAGGATAAAGAAAAATGTCACTTTCTTCAAGATAATTAGTTTTGACGCCAGTGGAGACATAAAAAATGAGAACATTATGCATGACTTGCGTGGAATATTTGAAATTGTAATGGATAATAACGGCAATCATATTGAAATATTTGTTCGTTGTGGAAGCTTGTCATAACTTTGCAGTATGCAAAGATTCACAAAAGGAGACTATTAAAAAACATTACTACTGGCTCTTCTTGCAGTTATCCTGGAAGCATTGACTTTGTTTAACCATTTTTAATCATATTGAATTGTTTGTTTAAAGTGTCAACATTGCTAACGTTAGAACGGTATCAGAGTAACATTGCTTGCGATGTATTATGACTCATTTCCCGATCATTTATTCCAAACGAATGCGGTTTTGTTCATTGGTTTGCTTCCATACATCTGAACTACGAAAAGTACACATTCTCAAGCATTTCATAAAGCTAAAGCCAAGTTTCTCGATATGAAGAAACATTTGTGGGGAAATGAACGCTTATTGGAACTAGTGAGAAACAAAAAAAAAACATTTTTAAACAGCAGATTACAATGGGTAATAACCTCAGAATTGCATCGTTTTTCTTCTCACAAAATTGCCTTCCTTGCCTTACAACATTTTTCACATGTAGACAAAAATACAAAACTTGTTAAATGAATGTGAGCCCCATTTTAAAATATTAATTTGTAAAACTTGAAAACCATTAATTGCCTAATTTCACTTAATTTGAGAGTTATGATTATATAATAGGGTTTTGTAGCTAGATTTTGTCCTAAACACAACTTAATCTTTCAACATCAATCATTCTACTTTAGTTTGATTTCATTTCTTTAAATAGTGGTTTCAATAGCATTAATCGGACACAGTGCACAAACAACATTAAATCATTTACTCAAAATCTTGTTCAATATTCAGTTGTATATAATCAGGTCCTCCAAATATTTAAACAAAATTGCATTAGTAATATACATTTGCATATCTCTATATCACTACAGTTACAAATTATTTGGTGACTCATTTCTTCAATGCCTCCTGATCCTGTGTAGTCATCTGACCCAACTTCTTACCTATTCTCTCATGAATATCTAGAAACTTGGCAACACAACGATCTAAGCACACAGCTTCTCCTTTAGCTAGATCACTCTCATTATACATGGGTGTAATACATTTTTTGTAGCAGGTTTGTGTAAGTCTTGTATACAAATCTGCCATCATTTCAATCTCCAGTTCTTGGATAAGCTGCATTTTGTCTGCATCAAATTGTACTGCCATCGTTGCAAGATACTCAAATTTCGCTAATTTCACTAGATGATCACAGAAAGATTAATTAAAACGGGGCTCGCTCTTGTCGTATTCTTGCTCGTTTGCTCTCCGGATTCTCTCCCTCACTTGCATCAAATGGGACCGTTGCTTGTCAATGTGATTCTTGGATAAATAGAATGCATACAATCCTCCAAAAGTGACAAAGGTCCTGCAAAAGTATGAACAAGCTGATTTGAAGAATTGAAGCTTTTGCAACAAGAAACAGTCAGAGCTGACCTTCAAATTTTACTGAGATGTTTATTAAAATTGCGAAATGTTAACAATAGAGGTGATAAACCATATAATTTGACTTTGGTAGCATTTGGTAGTGAATAAAACGTGGATTTCTTGGTTATGTCATCAATTTTAAATATTGACAATAGGAATAAAACAAAAAAGACAATGCACTCACCAGCAAATACCGATTTTTCCACCAGTTCCTAACTTTTTACTCAACTGTTGAAGCATAGATTTGTTATTCTTTTTGTTGCTGTTAGTATACTGATACATTAGTTTGCCTTCCAAGTCCTACAATAACTATAGATTATTTTACTTTGTATTTATGTACCTGCCGTACTTTGAGTTTCCTTAGTTCGCGTATATGACACTTGGAGCGCTCGTAAACAAAATCTAACAAACTCGGGATGCGTTGAACGCGTTGAACCACGTTGAAACCGTTGAACAAAGAAACAACTTTCAAATGTTTTAATATAACGTGCATTGCCAATTGTGTGCTATCACATGCTTTTATTTTAACTGGTTTATTTACTAAATTTGCAAAAGAACGAGGTAACTTGCGGTATTGTATACAGAAATTAGTATTTACTTATGAATTATTTCCCGCCACTTTTGTAGGTTAGCGTAGTTAGTGAGCGCATTTCGGAACGCACCCTTAGGGTGCGTTCCGAAATGCGCTCACAGTGCTCACAGCGCTCACAGTGCTTACGAGCGTTCCGAAATCGTTCACGGCGCTCACAGTGCTCACGTTGCAAACTCACGCTTTCAATTTCGGACCGACTGTGAGTGCGCTTACGTTGACCACGTGTTACATTGAACACCTTAAAATGGATGAGAAAATATTAGCAACATTGTTAGAACTGTGCGAATCTGACGATGGTGATATTGAAGACATGGTACTTGGCTCGTCTTCATCTTCATCATCATCATCATCAAGTGATGATGACGAAGAAGTACACACAGTATTTAATTTAACCGAAAACCGAAGGGGTGATTTGGTACTTCGACCGCGAGTTCCAAATTATGTAGAACGAACAGTGCCGCAGTACTCCGCTGAGGAATTTAAAACACATTTCAGGTTTGTAAATTAATGTCCTCTGATTTCTTAAACATTATTCACATGTTTCTGTTAACATATTGCAACTGTATATAAACTTCGTTTTAATTTTCTTTCAGGATGTTTCCAGAAACATTTGAGGTCATCCTTGGCCTTATTGGTAAACCGCTTTCCAGGTCGAAAGCAACAATTGGAAGGAAGCCAATAAGTGCCCAAAAACTATGGGTGATGGCAACACCAGACTCCTAAGGGTATATTTAGGCTGATTGATGTGTCAGATTATACCTAAACTCTTCTTTCCTATAAAACAGAACCAATTTCTAATCATTTAATTTTGTTGTTTACCAGATCTATATGTGACAGATTTGATGTAGGCAAAGCGACAGCATTACGAAGTGTGAGGAAAGTCACACATGCTCTTCATTGCATAGCTCCTCAAGTTATTCAGTGGCCGCAAGGAGATAATGCTACTTCGGTAATGACAGCATTTGAGGAACACAGTGCATTTCCTGGAATAATTGGAGCTATTGATGGAACACACATTCGCATTCAGGCTCCAAGAAATGATGCCCAGTCATATATCAATAGAAAAGGAGAGCACTCAATTCAAGTACAGGTAGCAGTGTGTAATAGTGTTTACACTTATACTACTGTTGGTGGAGAATTTGCAACCTTAATCATTATTCTATTGCAGGCTGTGTGTACACACAATTTATTATTTACGAGCGTTTTTGCTGGACATGCCGGATGTGTTCATGACGCCCGGGTGTTTAGATTATCACCCATTAAGTTGTATATGGCAACTCCAGAAATTTGGTTTCCCGTGAATTCGCATCTTATTGGAGATGCAGCGTATGGCATACACCCTCAATTGATGGTACCATTTAAGGAGAATGGTCATTTAAGTATGAGACAAAAAAATTATAATTTTTGTCTCTCATCGGCAAGAATGTCGATTGAGCGGGCATTTGGCCTGTGGAAAGGGCGATGGAGACGAATCTCGGGTTGTCTACCCATGGTGACGATGGAAAAAATTCCCGAGTTTTTAATAGCAACGTGTGTATTACATAATATTTGTATTTTAAGAGGAGACATGGTGCCGTTTGAAAATCAATTAAGAGTGCATGCAAGAGGCAATCTCATAAGGAATCAGCCAGCGGAAGGGAAGAAAAAGCGGCTTGAAATTATGAACAAGTTGATTCAAAGAAATAATTAAAACTGTCTATTAAATTTTTTTTCCAAAGCCACACTATTTCTGATTATTTTTATTTGCTAGATTCTCACAAAGCATTTTCAGTATTCCCATTTTTTCATCGTGATGCTGTTGTTTTAACGCCATTAAGTTCTCAAATCTCTCTTCTTTTGCCAGTTGCTTTTCTGTTAGTTGCTGATCATGTGCTTCTTTCCGAGATGTCTTCATTTTAGCCATGTCGGCTAAACATGCTTGCAGAGAAGCTTCTTGTTCTCGCTTTCTTTTCTGGGGTGTGTTTGGAGATTGAGATGATGATGGCGATGACAACGATGACGACGAAGACGGCATTGGCCCAACTTCTGAGGCAAGTGCCACAGGCTGTACCCAACCAGTGGAGCTAAGTAATTCATTCATTTTCTGTAACAAGCCATAAGTCATCAATGCTTCACAACTTAATGATCAAGTCAGATGCTTACATTGAAATAAGGCCATGTTATCCTATCCATGCCCGATGTACCATTATGGTCCATTATTTTTTTAAAGGTTTTTTTCAAACCGTTAAATTTAGACTGGCACTGAGCACCAGTCATGGCATATGAAGCATCTTTCATATTCATTCTGGCTGCTACTTCTGTCCACACTCTATTGTGCCGTTTTAATCCTCTGCTGAATTCATGTTGGTGCTCTTCATATTCCGCCAACAGAAGATGTATACATGACGAAGACCATACATACGATCTGCTTGTTGTATCTGAAAAATATGATTGAAGGAAATTGATTCTCCATTTGATAGGTGGTGCACTATGTAATACTGACCATTATCTTCCTTGTCTTCAGATGTTGCAGGGCTGTCTCTTGCACCAGGTTCCATTTCCATGGTTTCATTTCTTCTCATCTGCTCATTCATAAGCGCCTCCAGATAAGCACCATCTGAAACACATGCGTTAACGATAAATATACTCGACTGTGGTTTTTTCATCTTACCTTGATTAGCATGTTCCACCTGCTCAGGTGTAAGAAAGAGTGGAATTAATTTTTGAGTGTCTTCCACTAACACTTGCACTTCGATTAAGTGAGCATCACCCATTTTAAAATACCAAGAGCCTAGATGAAAACGGGAAGCGGAGGACAGGAAAACGAACTGAACAAGTCACAAGTCGATATGGAACTAAACCTTTATTTACCATGAATATCTACAATCGCGCCCTACACTGTAAGCGTGGTGTCCGACTTTGCAGCAATAAACCCATAAATCAATCCAGGCATGGATTGTCGCAGTCAACAACAACAAACGTTCACCCCCGTCATAAAAAGCGCTTCCAATCTTCAATGCATATGCCACATGTTCCAAAACCTTAAAAAGAGTGTCCAATTCATAAGACCAAAAACGTAACGACACGCTCACCCTTTTCGGACAATAGCCTTTTTGAAAAACATGTTCAATTTTCAGTGCGTATGCTACAATCAACCGGCAAAACATGGGACGAGCTGAAGACAATTGCCAAGAACCGGGCCAGATGGAGGCCCTAAGTTCTTCATAGGAATTCTGGCAATATATATATATATATATATATATATATATATATCCATGCCTGGATTGATTTATGGGTTTATTGCTGCAAAGTCGGTCACCACGCTTACAGTGTAGGGCGTGATTGTAGATATTCATGGTAAATAAAGGTTTAGTTCCATTTTGACTTGTGACTTGTTCAGTTCGTTTTCCTGTTCTCCGCTTCCCGTTTTTAACTAGACTAACTAGAGTCTTTGTGTTTTAAAATGTGTGGTACTGACTTAATTGAAGTGCAAGTGTTGGGGAAAGACACTCAAAAATTAATTCCACTTTTCCTTACGCCTGAGCAGGTGGAACGTGCTAATCAAGGTAAGATGAAAAAACTACAGTTGAGAATATTTATCGTTAACGCACGTGTTTCAGATGGTGCTTATCTGGAGGCGCTTATAAATGAGCAGTTGAGAAGAGAGGAAACCATGGAAATGGAACCTGCTGCAAGAGACAGCCCTGCAACATCTGAAGATAAGCAAGATAATGGTCAGTATTACATAGTGAACCACCTATCAAATGGAGAATCAATTTCCTTCAATCATATTTTTCAGATACAACAAGCAGATCATATTTATGGTCTTCGTCATGTATACATCTTCTGCTGGCAGAATATGAAGAGCACCAACATGAATGCAGTAGAGGATTAAAACAGCACAATAGAGTGTGGGCAGAAGTAGATGCAAGAATGAATATGACAGATGCTTCATATGCCATGGCTGGTGCTCAG
>JAODFX010077585.1:0-29723 GCA_027580035.1 Dorylogaster longipes | reverse complement strand
TCCACAGCGATCCACTGTTCATTACTGTTTAATAACCATGTAGTTCAACTTCCCGTCCAGAGATGGCGCTCACACGCGGCAGTTTTCTACACTCGCTATTGAAATTAAGATTTCTACCATTTGTTTTAGTTACACTATTGAATAAATATCTCAATTATTTTCTTCCTTTTTATCTATTTATTTACACGCACTTCCAGTATACACATTACATGTTATGGTCTTAATGTTAATACAGATACTTAAGTTATTACATTTACTACCCAACAGTATCCATAGTGCCATCAGTGGCGCAACTGAAGAGTTGTATCTTATCCTATATGTCTATCATTTGCCAATTAACAAGTATTAAATGCTAATACAATGCACTGTACCTGACTATTACTGCCTTTTAACAAACTATTAGTTTTAAACATTCTAGTACATTTGTGCAGCCTATTAAGATTAAAAAACCTGATGTTCCTAACACATGCCAATTAAGCTACAGTTTTCAAGTACATATTTCATGTGTACACAAAATTGCTAGCAGTTCAAGTTCTTCCTATGCTAAATATTCTTGACTAATGCTTCTTGAGACCTATTCTGCTTCAGCCACTTGTTCTTGACACAAGGCTGTTAACAAGCTTATGAGCTAACAATTATTTAGCAACGTTTAAAGTGTACATAAAATTCTGAACATGTTGAGATTCTAACATAATGCATTAGACTTAACTGTAATATTGCTCTAAAAGTGATTAAAGTCACTGCATAAAAGCAAACATAGTTGAAACAGAGTATGAATGTGAGCTTGCTCTTTTGCAACAAATGCTGTAGTAATGCTTCTTTTGCTTCATAGTGCTTGTGCTTGTGTGTTCATAATACATATATGAAAAACACTTAGTAAATACATGCCATCCATTAACATTATACTACATGTATAATACATGTGCAAGAAAACAACAGGAAGCACATGACAATATAAATACATGTTGCCAATTACGATTTCAAAGAAAGGGCATTCTCAGTTAGCACAACTACAAACATGATGTTCAAAGCCAACAGCAGCATATCCTCATAAAATGCATATACGCAGTACAAGTGCTTCTTCAGTTTCTACCGCCAATTGAAATTATACAAAACGTGCACGAATGCTGTGCAAGTAAACAACTGAAAACACGTGCCAAGCTCTTAGTACATTTAAGTTTAAAATTCAGCTGATGTTTATAAGATTTGCCTATTAACAAGTTGCAAGTTTTCAAGCCATTATACATGTACAAGGAATGTCTACCAGTTCAAGCTGTTACTGTGCTAAATATTCTTCACTAATCTCTTCAGCTTGCTTCAGCCAGTTGTTCCTAACATATGCAAGTTAATAATCTTAAGAGCTTAGAATACCTTTCAAACATTTCAAGTTTACATAAGATTGCGAAAATGTTGAGATTCTAATATATATAATACATTATTGCATAATGGTATTCCTCTAACAGTTATTATAGAGAGCTACTACTTAAAAGCAAATATAGTAAATAAACATTATACTAAACGTGTGCAAGCAAACAATAGGAAGCATATGACAATAGTAAATACATTCCGCCAACTAAGATTCAACGAAATGCTCTGCTAACAACTAACCACTAACAAAAGCTGTTCACGATTCAATCTTGTTTGTTCGAAAATGAAATTTGTACGTCGATGAAGCAGACGTCAACTCAACGTGAAGGATATCTGCAAAAAAACAACAGAAAACACCTAAAAACACTGCAGCAAATGATGAAAATTATATTTAATTTAAATGCGCATACACTAGCCATATGTTGGCAAAAAAATCCCAATTATTTTCAAATAGATCAGATTAACTTTTTTAAACATTTAATTATCTATTGAATCTTTTCTTACACCTTCCTGATGTATTGTAAAATATTTAAGTTTGTGATGACAATGGTCAAACTGTTGATTGCACATATTTATATACAATTTACAATAAACAACTAAGAATGATTCTAATAGTGAGATGTGAAATACAATTACTACTTGTATTACCTGCATTAATGAATATTTCTTTCTGTGCTCAAGTTTCCAGTGGTTATTTGATGCCAATCAAACTGTTTCTGCCAACTGAAAAAAAAAACCAGAAATAGAGAGCACTATAATTACATATAGTATAGAACACAAAATAGATTCACTCATACCTGATTGTTCATTTTGTTTTCATTGCCTTTCTTTTTGTATTGATTGCGTGGCGAAGATAAAAATGATTCAGAATTCGTTCTCGTGTGCAGTGGTTATATGAAAGCGCGCATCGGCGCATGGTTTGGGTCGTTCAGTCCACAAGACTCGAAAATCTAGTTGAACGCTAACAGTAAAGTAAAATAACACGTATTATTACAAACAAACGACAACGTAAAGCAATAGAGATATTGGAGTGGAAAACCAAAATAATATAACTACTTTACACGTGTAATATTCAGTGCTGTGGCAGTGAACAATCGTCAAAAAATCAGCACAACCTACCGCATCGGACACACGGGATCTACTGAATAAATATACTGAATTGTCGGCTGTGGTCAGCCAGTCGGCACACGTTGTGGGCTGCACAGCGCGCACGCCGCACACGGCGCATGCAAGCGCCTTTGCGCATGCACCATCTCTGGTACCGTTCATTTGTGCACACGTGCATCATGCATTACTGAAACGATCTGATTTAGGCGCATGTTTAGACTATTTCCGAGCCTGCTAGAATTAATAAACGAACGGTATGTTAAAGAACTGCTCTAGGTCTATTAGAACCAATGTAAAACACTCAATTCGCAGCATTTATTTAGGAAATATGCACACATTTCTAACGTAAGTTTGTTTGGTACAAATTGTACCAAAATTGTAAATTTTTAGACCAGTGGCGAAACTAACGATTCGGGGGCCCCCCCGCAAGAAGTTTAAGGGGGCTCGTTGTCGGATATTCAGTGTTTAAAACGTAGTAATAATTTTCTACTCCGGGGCCCCCCCGCACCGCGGGGTCTGCAGGGCCGTTAGTTTCGCCACTGTTTTAGACTCATGCTTAGGGCATTTCCTGGCATGTCAGAATGAATCAGTTAAATATAGCTTAAAGATTAACTCTTCTTCGATTATAGCCACTATAGTGCACTTAATTTGGATAATTAGTTTCGGAAATATGTACAAATTTCTGATGCGTGTATGCAAATAGTTCCAAAGTTTGTCACTTTTAAATGCAAATTCTGGAGCATTTAGTAGCCAGCTAAAATGGACAAGTTAAAAGTACCGTAAAGAAAATCAACATAGAATATTCAAATTGTGTGATTGGTTTCTGAAATATAAAGAAATTTGTAACGCGTGTTTCAAAACTTCTCTGAATATCTCCAACCCATTTGAAAAGTATTTCCCATGTTGCACAAATGAAACAATTAGAAGAACATTACAGAACACCTTTTCTTCTATTCGAATCAACATGGAATATTCATTGGGTGCTTGGTTTCGAAAATATAAAGAAATTTGTAGTGCGTGTTTTAAATATGTTCAGAAAATCTCCAACTTTAAACCCACTTTTAAAGTATTTCCCATGTTGCACAAATGAAACAATAAGAAGAACATTAAAGAACAGCTTTTTTCTGTTCGAATCAACATGGAATATTCAAATTGGTTGATTGGTTTCGTAAATAAAAAGAAATTTGTAACGCGTGTTTCAAAAATTTTCAGAAATTCTCCATCTTTAACCCCATTTTAAAAGCATTTCCCCTTTAGGACAAATGAAAAAATTAGAAGAACATTAAAGAGCAGCTTTTCTTCTATTCGAATTAACATAGAATATTCATATTGCGTGATTGGTTTCAGAAATAAAAAGAAATTTGTAACGCGTGTTTCAAAAATTTTCAGAAATTCTCCAACTTTAAACCCATTTTTAAAGCATTTCCCCTTTAGCACAAATGAAAAAATTAGAAGAATATTAAAGAGCAGCTTTTCTTCTATTCGAATTAACATAGAATATTTCAATTGGGAGATTGGTATCGGAAATAGGAAGAAATTTGAAACGCGGGTTTCAAAAATTTTCAGAAATTCTCAAACTTTAAACCCATTTTTGAAGCATTTCTCCTATTGCATGAATAAAAAAAATTAGAAGAACATTAAAGAGTAGTTTTCCTTCTATTCGAATCAACACAGAATATTCAAATTGGGTGATTCGTTTCGGAAATATATACAATTTCGTAACACATATTTTGAAAACCTTCAAAAATTGGTTATTATCGGACGCCTTTTTGGTGCATTTCGGAGCCTTCCGAAATAAATAAAATAGAAGGACCGTAAAGAACAATTCTGCTTCTATCAGTATCAGTATAAAACACTCAATTAGAATTATTGGTTTTCGAAGATATGTACGAAATTAAAATTACATATAGAATACTTTACAATACAGATGCGCCCATACCTGATTCTTCACCTTGATTGTTTTCCTGTTTGCCAATCATAGTGAACATGAACAATGATGAAGATCATCCTTTAGAATTAGTTCTCGTCTGCAGAGGTTGTGTGGTAGTGCGCATACATTCCGGTGTTCATCATGAGACTCGAAAAAACCCAGTTGACGCTACACAGAAAGTAAACCATCGCGTGTTATTACACACAAACGATAACGTAAAGCAATAGAAACATTGGAGTGGCAAACCGAAATATTACATCTACTTCATAGGTGCAACAACGATTACAAATCACTTGGACGATCGAAAGCAGCAATTCTATGCTAGGACTGTGAGTGCACAATCCGCATAACCTACCGCGTCAAACGCTCGGGGTTTACTGAATTGCCGGTTGCTGTCGGCGCACGTTGCCTGCTGCACGAACAGCTCGCGGCGCACGCTGCATGCCAGCGCTTTTGCGCATGTGCCATCCTTTCGATCGTGCAAGTGATTCGTAATCGTTATTGGTAATTACGAAAGAAAAGGTAAAGAAGTGCAATGATTCGTAACCCTCATTGGTCAAACTGCTGTGATTATCAATAACAAATACAAATCGCTGCATGAACGAAAGTAGCTTGTATTAAAGAATTGTTGCAATATATAAAAAATGATGAAATTCAGGCGCTTGTTTAGAGTATTATAGACCATGCAAGAATTGAAAAATTAACAGTGGCTTAAAGAAGAACTCTTCTTCTATTGGCATCAAAATAAAATAATTAATTAGAATAATTGGTTTCGAAAATTTGGAAACAAATTTGTGACGCATGGCTTCAGAATATTCAAAAATTGATCATTTTTAAACACTGTTTTATCGCATTTCCTAGCGAACTAGAATGAAAATTTCAAAAGTGTCTTAAAGAACGTCTCTTTATCTATTAGAAGCAGCAGGAAGCACTCAATTCGCTTCATGCGTTTCGAAAATATGAACAAATTTGTGACGCATGTTTACAGAATGTGCAAAAATTGATCATTTTTAAACACAGTTTTATCGCATTTCCGAGCCAACTAGAATGAAAATTTCGAAAGTGTCTTAAAGAACGTCTCCTTATCTATTAGAAGCAGCAGGAAGCACTCAATTCGCTTCATGCGTTTCAGAAATATGAACAAATTTCTGACTTATGTTTTCAGAATGTTCAAAAATTGATCATTTTTAAACACAGTTTTATCGCATTTCCGAGCCAACTAGAATGAAAATTTCAAAAGTGTCTTAAAGAACGTCTCTTCATCTATTAGAATCAGCAGGAAGCACTCAATTCGCAGCATGCGTTTCGAAAATATGAACAAATTTGTGACGCATGTTTACAGGATGTTTAAAAATTGATCATCTTTAAACACAGTTTTATCGCATTTCCAAGCAAGTAGAATGAAAATTTCGAAAGTGTCTTAAAGAACGTCTCTGCATCTATTAGAACCAGCAGGAAGCACTTAATTCGGACCATGCGTTTCGGAAATATGAACAAATTTGTGACGCATGTTTTCAGAATATTCAAAAATTGATTATTTTTAAACACAGTTTTATCGCATTTCGAAGCCAACTAGAATGAAAATTTCAAAAGTGTCTTAAAGAACGTCCCTTCATCTATTAGAACCAGCAAGAAGTACTCAATTCGCATCATGCGTTTCAGAAATATGAACAAATTTCTGACGTATGTTTTCAGAATGTTCAAAAATTAATCATTTTTAGGCGCATTTTTCGAGCATTTCCGGGCTTGCTAGAATGAACAACTAATACGTACCTCAAAGAACAGCTCTTCTTTTATTACAACCTATATAAAACACTCAAATCGGATCAGTGGTTTTGAAAATATACACAAAGTTGTAGCGCATGTATTCAAGATGATAAATCAAGGTCGTTTATGTATTTAAAGCCATAACATAACAAAATAAATTATTCACAACAGACTGAACAATTGATGAACCAGAAAACAAGGATCTCCAGGATCATCATATGTAACTTACAGGTAGTAAGCCTGATATATTGACAGGTGATTTGAAATAATTGAACACTTTAATTCCACTTAAGTTACACTTACATACTGTATATTTTTCCTTCATACCTTATATAGATCAAATAAATCTTAATGCATCAAACTTGCTAGTAATATGTATGTATATATAATAGTTTATAATCATAAGAACACCAAGACATCATCACTCATGTAGACTAAATAAAATGCTGGAAAACGGTATAAAATTGGCTAATGAGACGAATCGAACGCAATTAAAGGGTCTTCTGGATACCGAGTGTGTCGCGTAACAGTTGGTTGCGCAGTGTCCACAAGGCGCTCAGGACGTTGTCCTGCTGATTCGCATTATTGCCCAACCATGTAGCGACCGATGTCAGTTTGTCCGGCTCCGGCGCAGGCACCGTCTCCTGCGTTCCGTTCAACGTGCGCGCCCAGTTGCACATGTACATGTGCTCAGCGCGCAGTCCTTCTATGTACCTGAAAAAGTAATACCGCATGAGAAGCTCGAACTAACGCTTGACGTGGAATCCGCACAACTTACTTAATATAAGCTTCCGAATGCAGTGCACGCTGAGGACGCGGTGGAACCGAAATGAAGAGCGGCTCCAATTGTTTTGGGGGCGCAGGTGCTGCCACAGGTATTTGCACGGACGTCGATGCGGCTGGAAATTGATTGCACCATTAAGCTGTCAATGACTCGGCAGTGACGAGGAATGCGGAAAATACATGCGTTAGTCTAGTGAATGCCCACCTGTGCTGGCATGATTACTCCCCATGAACGCCTTACTAGCAGCTAGGCACAACGTGAAACAATGAGATTTTAGTATTTGCTTTCGATATTCCACTGTTTTCCGCATTCAGTTAAGTGCGTGCAATAATCCTACTATTACCATCACCACTACTACTAGCATGCGAAGAAGAGAAGGCAACTAAATAAAATGATGTAAGAAGAACTAAACTCACAACTAGGGGTGGGAGTAGCGGTAGGAGTGGGCCGATTTGCATTCGCATTGCCCCTACTAGATGGCTTGAAGTTCCTAGTCGCAGAAACAACAAAAAGAGAAAACATTCGAAATTAAAACCATGGTAACACACGACATTTACGCATTCGATCCAACATTCGGGAGAGCACATGAAGGATGAGGACGGTGGCCGCGCACTGCTGAAGAAGATATGTGCACAAGTGACAGCTTTGGCCAATGAATGCAACACACTCCGATGTATTCCCTGTACTACTGTTACTACTACTATGTACTATTACTCAATAAAGCTTGCGCAACTGTCGCCTAAGCACGTATCTTTAACAACAGCGTTCGAACGCCAGCAAGACCATAGCTAAACTAAAAATACACCTAGATACGAAAACACATGCGTTCAGCAACATTTCGCCCTTTAAGAGAAGGTACACAAACCAGCAAGGATCTCCGACGGGGGTGGCACCGCAGGCTGTAGCACAGGCATTGTTCGATTTCCGACGAAATTCCTAAACGTTGCGAGTTTGCAAAGATCAGTCAATGTAGTTCACACCGTAATAGTTCTCCCACGAACGCTGCTTACTTGGTGCGATTGTCCGGCGCAACGATGCGGCCGTTGCCCTTGTTGATGTGTAGGTCCTTCACATGGCGCACCAGTCGCTGAACGTTCGGAAACGGTTGCGAGTTCTTCTTGTTCTTGATGCGCTGGCAGCCGCGCCACAAGCAGTGCATCTCGGCGTCGGGGTTCTGCTGAAAGTAGGACTGCACGTGCCCAGCGACGCCATCCTTCTCCTTGATGCAGTGCTCCATGCAATCGGAAAGCTCCTCAAATTGATAGTCGCACTGGTCCCAGTAGCATTCGTAAACCTAAAAAGCAACTAATCAACAATGCATGCTTCATTTGTGGTGGTGTGGTGCGCACCATATCAGGATGAACAGGTGGTGCGGGACTCGTGCACGTCTCCTCGGTGCTCATCACCTCACCGCGCATCTTGATCTCCTCGTTGAGCTTCGTCGCCTTCTCCTCCCACGGCGCCTTTTCGCTCGCCGTCAGCGAACGCCACTCGTTGCCGACGATGCGGCTGATGTCGCCAAAGTTCGAGTCCGGATTGTTCGCCACCACGCTCTTACGGTGCGCACGCGAGTACAGAATGTACCCGGAGACCAGCTTATATTTGACCTTTTGCTGCAACGCGAACAGAACACTTTCGTCATGAGCACAACGCAACGCGTTGATGATGATTGATTGCAACTGGTGAAATGAAAAGCCGCAAGCACGAGTCAAGCACACGTTACGTTACCGAATACCTTTTTGGCGGTGGCTGGTGTTGTGGTGGAGCTTCCACTCGGCGTGGAGATGGCCGTCGGATGCTCGCCGGAGCCCACCGACGGCGGCCCGTCGATGGAATCCTCCATCAGGATGTCCATGTCGTTGAGCTTCGTCAGCATGGGCGACGACTCCTGCAAGAGGAGGGTGTACCATCATTCGTGCGCCAGCGTCGGCAACGTTCGCGCAACGCTTTGCATCTCCTCCCCACCCACCACTCCTCCACTGGAGCATGCACGCAATGTGTGCGAGTGTCGTGAAATTCGTATGGGTAAAGCTGAGGCGCTTCGAAGGGCTCCAAAGAATGCGCAAAATGGGTCAGCGGGCCGGCACGCGCCTATAATTAAACCGTCGTGGTGCGCTTTTTCTCTCGCTTGCGCTTGCCGATTGCGGCAAACAAGATGGACGCGGCGAGTTAGTGATGATGATGGTGATGATGGTCGTCGTGGCCGTTGCCATCGTTACACAGCACGCAATTGTTTGTTATTTCACACGCCTGGCAGCAGACAAAGGTGCGGGTGCGCACCGAAGCGATAAGCAGAAAAATTGTACCAACCAGCGGGGTGTACTCCTTGGAGGTGGAGGAAGCGGAGGCGGTGGTGGTGGCAGCGCCACCGAGGAGCTGCTGTTGGTTTTCAACGTTAGCGCTCGAGCGATCCATGTTTAGGATCTTCTTGCGCTTCATTTTCGCCAAAATCGCTCGGAACAAAATTTGCGAGAGCGAGAGCGTCACGCGAGTTTCGAACGTGCAGCGCAATGCGGCTAGAAATGAGCATAAACATCGGCGGCGTACGCTGTCGTTGTCGGAAGATGAAGAAGAAGAAGAAGAAGGCAGCGCACGCGGTTGGTGTGTTTAGTGGTGTAGTGTGGATGGTAGACGCACCGTCGTCGCACCGGGGCGAGTGTGCGACTGCATCGCTGCTGCTGCTGTTGCTGCTAGGCTGCTGCTGTGCAGGTGGCAGTGGCGTGGCGTGGTGGCGTTGCGTGGCACGGCAAGCGCAACTCTCAACTGCGAGCGAGCGCCACCGCCGCCGCCGCCGTCGCTGCCGCACGACGACGCGACTGCTGCTGCGGCCGATTATGCATGGCCGCCCGTACGGCACGCGTCAGACGGAATCGGCACCGGTTGGTTGGCTGGCCGAGAGCAGCGCAGGAGCGCACAACGCGACGACGCAGGCAGCGCGCGTGCGACGCACAATGGCCCGCAAGAAGGGCGAAGCGACGCGGCGGACGGTGGCAGCGGCTCTGCCACGCTGCTCGCGGCGCGCGCGGCGGCTCTTCACTCACGCGGGGCGGCACACGCGGTGACGGCTGCGGCGCCGGCGGCGGCGTGAGAACGAGGCGACGGCACGATGACACGGGAGCGGCGGACGCGACGCGACGCGTTGTTCACTGCGTCGGAGTGGTGCGAGCAATGGCGGCCGTGCGCCGCTGCGCACACGAACACGCCACGCTCTCCGCCGCTCTCGCAGCGCTCCACCCAATGCGCGAGAGCAGTGCGGCACGATGCTCGCTGCGCAGTAGTGCAACAAGGCACGAGCGAGCTCTCTCTCAAATCCACGCTGCATATTTAGCTGGCTACGCGGCGTGGCGAAAGCATTCTCTCGCTCAAACATTTCAACAAACATGCCACTTTCTTGAACGCAGGGAGCAACGCATCATTCCCAACCGAATCATTTGCATGCAGCAACCTTGAGTACGTGCGAAAACCGGTCCGATCGAATCCCGTACGACTGTTGCGCGCATTCGTACTAATATCGATTTACATTCGTGCGCAAACGACTCGCTGTGCGAGAGAAATTGAAAAAGCACTCACCACTTCCATTAGGTTTGCGTGCGACGTGTTTTGATCCGTAGCGCTCACCTGCAACAGAAAGCACGGCGAAGCTTGTAAGCGCACCACCGCACACACACTCACACACACCCCTCGACCACATTCAAACAATAGTCATAAGCAAGCGAGCGAGTAAGCAAGCGAGCTGCGCGATAGAATGCGAATGGTGGTGCGAAACAAAAGTTGTTAGCGGCGATGGATGTGACTACGAATGTGCGGCCATCTTGATGAGGAGTTTCGGCTTACCCGCAGCGGATTGATGAGCTTCGGGAAGTAGTAGATCTCGTCGTCGGTGACGCCCGTCGAGTGGCTGTACTTCTTCACGCCGTCGGCGCCGAGCTTCTGCACCTGCCGGTTGATCTCGTCGTAGAGGCTCTGGCAGACGAAGACGTCGCTCTCGGCGACCTCCGTCAGCCGGCTGGAGATGTAGTCGTTGTAGTCGAGCACGGCGCACTTGCCGACGATGCTCACGATCGGATTGGTGTCCTCGAGCGTCGAGAGGAAGAGCTCCTGCTTGTAGGCGATGCCGCGCTGCTGCGCCGCCGGCACCTCCGTCGGCGTGATGAACCACGGCCCGCGGAAGTACGACTTGCCACTGCGAAAAGCGCAACGCGTTCAGTCATTGTTGCAAACATCGTAAGCGCCATACTCTTTTGTCTCCCATATCGTATCAATTTGTGCTATTGTTTGCCGTCCCCCATCGGCGGCGACGTAGACGAAATCACCCGTTTTCACCGTGCCCGCGCAGATCGTGTTGTACTGCTCGTAGTAGGTGTTACCATCTTCGATTTCCATATTGAACGCGACGATATTCTGAAGTGCAGTTAATCATTCGGTGCTTTGCCTGCTTCTCCCTATCTCTATCTCGTGCTACACTTACGGGCTTCTCCTTCTCAACAAGGCGTTCAATCTCCTGCAATTCGGCTAGCTCATCCTTGTGCTTTTCTATTCGCTCCCGAAAGACGGAGATCACCCGTTTGGGCTCTAGGGGCTTCTCCCGCGGCACGAACACGATGTTGGGACTCTCTGGAAACGCTTTGATGCGCTTGAAGTTGCGCAATCTTGTACTATACCGGCATTCACACACGTAGACGTCTTTTTCATCGAAACCTGCAGAGAGAAGATGGCGGACGTAGAAAACAAATTTTGTTTTCTTATGAATCACTTACCTTCCGGCTGCATGGTCAAATACGGTCTCGCATTCATCACGCAGCAGCGCTCCTTCACCTCCTCCAATGGCACGGCGACGTGCGTGTCGCTCTTGAAGACCTCCTTCTCGAGGAACTTCTTCGTCGAGAGGTGGTACGTCTCCGCCGGGCGGAGGTAGTGGTTGCCGTAGAGCATTTGCTGGCCCTGTTGGTTCGTCCAGAGACGCTCGATGAGCAAGATATGTGGCTCGACACCCTTGTCCTTCGCGTCGAGGTAGACGAAGTCGCCCACTTTGAAGGTGCGCTGGTTGCACGTCATCGACTCGCCGCCGGCGGCGCCGCCCATCAGCGCCGCCTCCTTGATGATCGAATCGTCCGAGCTGCGCGTCTCGTTCTCGTCGTCGAGCGACTCCTGCACGACCTTGCACTGGCGCAGCGTCTCCGCCGACGTGAGCAGATCGGTGAGCGTGTACTGCAGCGCCGGCGAGTGCAGCAGCTCGCCGTTGCGGCAGAGCTCATCGCGCAGCTGGATGAAGTAGCGCTGCATCTCGATGGCGTCCTCGAACGCATGCGAGTCGGTGCGCGAGATCTGTCGCGCGCGCTCCAGGCACGCGAAGAAGTCCTCCTGGAAGGTGTCGAGCCGCTTGTAGAGGCCCTTATCGAGCCGCCGCTTGATGAGGTCGAGCGAGAGCGCGCGCACCTTTTTGCCGTCGATGTCGTCGTGCTCGGGCAGGTCGGCCATCGAATCCGAGTAGCAGTGCTCCTCGACGTCCTGATGGTTGTAGACGGACGTGAAGAGGCTAAGCAGAAGGTCCTGGATTGCCGCCGGCACGTCGGGAATGGTCTCGTCGGCCTCCTTGAGCTGCAGCTTCGTCGCGTTGCAGAGGCGCTGCAGCACCAGCGCGTCCTTGTAGATCTGCGAGTCGGGCTCGTTGTACTTGCACGCGTTGTCAAACATCAGGTTGAGGTCGGCGACGAGGTCGTCGAGCGCGTCGTACTCGCGCGAGCGCAGTTTGTGCCCGATCTTGTCGAGGTCGATCGGCTGCTTGATGATATCGTAGTAGTCCGGATAGTCGTTCTTCGACGGCAGGCGCATGAAGATCGACGCGAGCTGGCGCTGCGCCTTCGGCTCGCGATACTCACGCAGCGTTTCAAAGAGCGACTTGCAGTGCTTGTACATTGGTGTCTGCACGCGTCGAGGCTTGTAGATGCGGGAGTACGTGCGCCGTTCGGGCGTCAGCACGTGCCCGAAGCGCTCCACCATCACCTTCTGCAGCATCGCGGCGTCCTCGTAGATCGACGAGTTCTCCTCGTTGTACTGCTTGCAGTTCTCAAACATCAGCTTGAAATCGCGCTCCGGCTCCGCCTCGCTGGCATACTGTTCCCCACGAATCTGCGCCTCGGTCTCGATGAGGTCGATCGGCTCGCTGATCACGTCGTAGTAGTCCGGATAGAGCTTCTTCGACGGCTTCTCCATGAACGCTAGCATCGGCTTGCGCCCGTCGTCGACAAAGTCGAGCAGGTATTTCGCCATCGCATGCAGGCGCTTCTTCAGTGGGATGGGGTCCTTTGGAGGGCGGCCGCGTGCCGGTTTCGGGAGGACCTTACGCCGCGATTCCGGATCCTCGCCGTCCGTATCCTAAACGTCAGCGTGGCAAACAAGAAAGAAGCACGATTAATTGAATACAACACTTCAGAGGGCTTGAAACCAAAATGAAGGATAAGATGTAGCGATGGTTAAAAAACAAATGACTAATACAACAAAACAAGAATGAGGTGCGTAGTAGGCATACCTTGCGTGATCTGTTAGTGACTTTCGTGTTTGTTACCTGATCGATTTCAAGTAGTTCTTGTACTTTTGCTTGCATAACTTTCTGCAGTTTAATTGCATCCTAAAATGCAAACATGCGTAAATTACGCGTATAGCATGTAGAATAATGAAAACTTACTCGATATAGCTTCGACGTGGGCACATTGTAGCGCTTGGCGTTCTCAAACATCACCGTTAGATCGCCGGCGACCTCGCTCACCGTGCCGTACGAATGGTTGTTGAGCTTGCGCCGAATCTGCGTCATCGAGACGGGGTTCTTGATCTCGCGATAGTAGTCCGGATAGAAGCGACGTGAGGGCAGTCGCCAGAAGGGTTCGCAGAGCGCCGCCGTGCCCGTTTGATTCGTAACGGCACGCACGGCGTCGAAGAGCTGGCGCATGGGGCTGCTCGTCGACGCGTCGAAGTCGCCCTCCTCGCCGTCAACGGAGTCGTCCAGCTCGGGCGGCTCGCCAGCGAGCGGCTCAGCGTCGTCCGAGTCGTCGTAGCTGAGCGCTGCGGTGACCGCCGACAAGCTGCTGGTGCCCTTCAGCCGCTTGTTGCGTATGCGCTCGCTACTCTTGCCGGCGGCGGCGCCGGGCGCACGCGCCCCATGATCGATCTCGATGCGCTTGCTCACGATCACCTTCTTCAGCGCCTTCGCGTCGCGGTAGATCTTCGAGCCGGGCTCGTTGAACGCGCACGCGTTCTTCGTCATCTGCAGCAGATCCTTCTCCATCTCGTGCAGGTGCGTGTACTCGCCGTGCTGGACGCGCTGCGCGATCGTCTTCAGGTCGATCGGCGCCTCGATCACCTCGTAGTACTCCGGATACTTGCGCTTCGACGGCAGCAACTGGAAGGCGCCGTGCAGCGGTTTGCTGTCGACGTCGGTGGCAGTCATCACCGCCGTGAAGAGATCCTCGTACTGACTGTACTCGTCGTCGGGACTCGTCGACGACTCGGAGGACACCTCCGAAGCGGCGTCGTCGCGTGCCGATCGCCGCAAACGTCCCACGCGCAACACCAACTTCTTATCTTCATCTTCTGTTTTATCGTAAATACTACAAGAAAAGATTTCAAGTCTCACCTTTACTACGCAAACGTGTTCATTCCACTTACCGTGCTTTATTTGCTAAGAAAAGATCAACTAAATCACAGGCATCTCTATACTCTGAGGAGCTCTTCTTATAAAATGCCTTTGCATTATTCGCAATTAGCTCAATGTCTGCTTGCAAATCCTCGATGTCCTCATACTCATCCGTCTTCAGCTTCTGCTGCACTTTCAACAGGTCAATTGGATTCGTGACCACTTCATAATAGCCGGGTTCCTGCCGCCGCTTCGGAACACGAATGAAAGCGTCACAGAGCAATGAGCCATCTTCCTTCTTGAAATTTCGAATTGAGTCATAAACCTGCTGCACCAACTCCATCTAAAACCACATAGCAAGGCATTATAGACGTGTGCTTCGCGTCTACGCCGGACTTCTTACAGGATCTTGTTGCTTGCGCGTCCGCTTCCTCGTCGTGGTGACAATCGAGGTGGTTGCTTCGATGCTGTCCAAGGAATCGTCCTCATGCCCACGGCTGGCGATCGAACTCGTGCGGCGGCGTTTGTTCATCTTGCTGTGCTGCGCCCACAACGAAACCCAAGTGCCGCTACGAAAACAAACCAGCAAACCAGCGTTACGCAGCGACCGAGTCAACAAAGCGACAGCACAAGCCGTGAACTAGGTTAGATCTGTGTCACGGCTCTTGGAAGCCGTCGTCCTCGCCAGCCAGCGACGCCGTCCACGTGCAAAGAAGAAGCAAGACGATCCGCCGCTGGCCGGTGGTGCAACCGTCTCCAAGTAGTCCCCGATCGGACTTGCACTCGCGATTGATTCGCGTGCGCCGCGACGACGAGGAAGCGCCGATCTGCTTACCGCACGGTGCGAAGACTAGCACGCCGTCGGCGAAAAGAGCATCATCGGCAGCCGCCACTGGCAGTGTCACAGCGCGTCGACCTCCAAGCAAGCAGCGAGCGACGCACGCACCGAACGTCGTCGTGCCTTGATCGCAGCGCGGAACCACAAACTTATGCAATGGCGGATAAAGATGTTTAGAGAGTGACGGCCGCACGCAGCGCAAACGCGTGTGACGAGGAGCGCCGATAACAACGCGTCGTCGCTTGTTCGCGTTGCGTCGGCAGCGCACGGCCGGCAGCGCCGCGCAATAACGCCGAAAATAAGCATCCGCCGCACAGTCTCACTTCAAATGATGACAATGTTTTTCGCTATTCCTCTGACTTTCTTTCAGCATGAAGGACTGGACATTACAGTACAGCACAGAAACGAGCTTTCGTCCCACAACGTGATCCGCACCTTAAGATAGGCAACCCGAATGCTCGGTCGTTCCACATACATACGCCACGTTAAAAACACATACAATTCAAAAGTCAAAGTGACATGTTATCCTAGGCAATTTGCAATCACTTGTACAGTGTGTGTGTGGCTATACGCGCCTGTGCGACGAGCGCAAAATAACACTAAAATCCTGTTAAACATCGCGCAGTCCTGCGCCACTCGTGGAGGTGATGATTGTATTCAAGTCGTTCTTGTCGGACGGCGCATTGGTGAACAAGCTTCCTATAAAACGCACGCAATTTAGCGGAATTAGTTGCCAGGCGTGGGCAAGCCAGTGCGCATTCACCTGCAAATATCCGCATCGACTTGTCCTCGTCGTTAGAGACAATGCAGCACTCGGAGATCTCGTAAATTTGGAAATCCAAGCAACGAAACTTCTCATCAGTCTGGTAGAGCTCATCGGTGGGGATAAATGTGTAGTAGGGTTTCCCAGAGAAGGGATTGATGAAATCTGCCCAGTAGCCCATCCGTCGAAGCTTCTGGCATATTTGCTTTGCACTCAAAACAAACTAAATGTAGGCAATGAATGCAAATGCATGCATTTACATATGTGGACCCTCACCAATTGTGCTAATTTCTCCGTCTCAATTTCAATGTTTCTCCTGAGCAACTTGAGATCAGGCTTTATTGATAGTGTAATCACTGACAAGTCAGTTTGGTCAAAATTTCTTGATGGAAAAAGATCGCTAACAGTATGCCTGAGCACCTGTGGACAAGCATGGATCTTGTAACTAATGCTCTCGTTCTAGAACAAAGATATCATGCATTGCATACTGTCGAATACATATTCAATTCACTATCCATACCTTTTCAATGTCATCAAAAATATTTACATCTGCATCCTTAATTGTTGTATACGTGTCATACCAAGCAGGTCCAATATCGCCAGGCAAGAAGAATGGAAACCATTTGGATGCAAGTATATCAAAATTTGTGTCCCTCCATGCCAAAGCAGTATCTTCTGCAATCAACAATTTGCTGCAGTGTTATGTAAACGAATGAACGTCGTCGCTGTCGAGGTTAGGTTAGAAGAATGTATTATGTGATATAAAGATGCTGTAGGCAAACAAGAGCGTACGTTTCTTCGCCTTCCTCGGTTTGACTAGTTTGAAGACTCCATCCGTGACCACGCTCTTGCGCGAAAACCTCCTCGCCGACGTGAGGTCACAACGAGTCAACTTGGCCACAAAGTTCGCCAGAACAAGACCGCGAGACGCTGCTGCAGACATCACCGAGTGAATTCGGTCGACGCCTGAGCGAGAAATTGGCCCGAAACGGTGTGTTCGGCCGTAACGCGTCGTGGCGTCTGCGACGGTGACCTTCGTCCTGGCACGGGTACCGCTGCTGCGTACGAACTACATCAAGCGAGCTTTCGGTTGTAATTCGCCTGCGCGTCCGTATTGCAGCAATCGGCAGAGCCACGGAAATTTCGCTATATTCGTTTTCTTTTAATCAAAGTTTGATTTTGACACGTTCCCATCCGTCACACAACCACGCAGCAATATGGCGGCGGCGCGCAACTTTTGTTTTTGTTTTGTTGGCGAATTGCATTGAAATCGCTCGGAAAGTTGATGCGCAAGCGATCGACGCTAATAATTTGCTCGATAATCTAATCGTGTGCTCGTCGTGAGTGGCGCTGCCGCTTTCTCTCCGCAAGAAATGCAGAACGCGAATAAAAAGCGCTCGAGCGCGGACGGTGCGAGGCGATGCAATGCGCAGAAAGTGATCGTTTCTGTCGGCGCCATCGTAATCTACGAACTGCGCGCGAGCGCACTTTTTTTCCGCTTTTTCTTCATCCGCTTGTTCGCATAGTCGTAAAGCGTGCAACCGTAAAATTGCTTGAAATATTGCTCAGTTGCGCGTCTACCTTGTTCGCATGCGCATCATTCCGAGGTGCACTGAAATGACGACGATCTTAAGCAGTGAGTACGATGCACATTCGTTACGTAAATTACGAAAAAAAACAACATCGCATTATTTAAACAACACGCGCATTTCCTAGATGCGCACTCTCTTTGCACGTAGAAAGTAGGTGGTGGTGATTGAAATTACAAACGCATCGCAAAACGGCGCAACTCGTCTTACTTTAGTCGTACGCTCAACTTTCGTCGCGGCGGACGTGCGTACGCATTGTGCTTTATTGTTGCAGCCGTTGAGGCAAACAGCATGAAACAAAAGACGGAAGATGTCGAACAGCTACTGCAGCTGCTCAAGACGTGGCTGGCGAAACAGCAGCACCTACCGCAGAAAATCGGTAAGACGTTCCGAACAAGATTACCTTGACTACTTACTGCTTGCTGTGCGGAGCAGAAGATCTGCTCCTGCGCCGCTTCCTGAGCAGCGCTTTCCAGAGCATCGAGAAGACCAAAGCACTGATCGATTTGAACTACACGCTGCGCTCGCAGGCACCGGAGATCTTCGACGATCGCGACCCGAACCTGCCCGAGGTTCGCAACGTGTTCAATCTTGTGTGAGTGCCGGACGAGCTAACTGTTGTGTAAGGTATGCAACCCAATTTGCGCTTAGGGATTTTTGCCCGTTGCCGATACTTACCGAGAAGCGGCACAAGCTCTTCATCTACCGGCTTGCCGACTCTGATCCCGATCGCTTCGCGTACGCCGACATCATCAAGGCGTTCTTCATGGTCGCCGACTATCGCATGTCGTTCGATCGCGAGATCTCCGATGGCGAAATCCCCATCTTCGACATGCACAACACGACGCTGCGCCACGTGACGAAAGTGACGCTGCCGCTGCTCAAGAAGTACATGGTGTACACGCAGGAGGCGCACCCGGTGCGCCTGCGCCAGATCCACGTGCTGAACACGACGCCCTTCCTCGACAAGTGCATGACGCTCGTGCGGCCCTTCCTCAAGAGCGAGGTCGCCAAGCTGGTGGGTGCGCCATTTTGTTGTCATGCGCTGAATTAACACAGCGTCGCCGCCATGTCTCGCTAGCTCGTCTTCCATGCGCCCAACTCGTCGACGCTCTTCGACCACGTCGCGCCGGAGCTCATCCCCAAGGAGTACGGCGGCACGCTGAACGTCACCATGGAGTCGATCAAGGCGGAGTGGTCGGCGAAGGTGCAGCGCAATCGCGACTTCTACGTGGACGCGACGAGGTGGCGTGTCGACGAGAATCGCCGGCCCAGTGCAAATCCGAACTCGGCGAAGGATATGTTCGGGATGCAGGGTTCCTTCCGCACGCTGAGCATCGACTAGCCCTCCCTCTCCCCTTCCAAACATAATCGTTATATTGCATAATACACATGTTTATAGTGTGTACAAATGCCGCATTTCGCACAATTCGCAAATCACAATCCTATTCAATGCCAAGCATGCGCAAACGAAACGAAAAAAGAAAAACAACACGAAAATTGTATTGAAAAAGATACGTGTAAATGGTTTAAGTAAAGAAAAAGATGCGAAAAATTGTGTAAATGGGGTCTACCTGCGTCGACGCCATCTTGCCCCTTCTCCACTGGTAAACGTTTAGCAACAGTTCGGATACAATTTACGTGATTTGCACTTTTGCCAAGCTTCACTCCGTTCGCAATGTATAAATAAAAATATAGGTATAATCACAGATTCGATTTGTTAGCGTCCATCGTCCATCAGTCGCCTTCTTCTCTCATTTGGTGTCGTTTGGTAAATGTGGTAACGCCGAGTAGTTTAGTACTCGTCTTCGGAGCCGGGCCCCACGTCGGTGTTGCGTGCCAGCATGTAGTTGTCCATGTCGATCGATCGGCAGTTGTTGATGGAGTAGCGGAGGCGCTCCGCCATTACCTCTTGGCTAGTGTAGGTGGGCAGGCGCAGTTGGAAGAAGCAGGTTTGCGCTGTTGGCAAGCCGTTCGTCGCGCGATCAATTTTCATGACCTGTCAAGAAAGCAGAAATGGATCTGCGTGTTTGCAAACGTTACGTTGCGTTGCATACCTGAAAGCGTTGCGAGAGGTCAGCCATGTTTGCGGGCAACCGCGACCGGCCCGAGACGAAGCGCATGAAGAGCACGCGCTCCGTGTTGGTGAAGTCCTCGAGGATCGCCCACAGCCACTTGACGATCTGGTGATGCTCGTCGAGCTCGCGATAGCGCACAACCTTGCGCAGCAGCGCGATGGAGATGTGCTCCATACCGCAGACGAGTTGCTCCATGTGCTCGGCGGTGATGAGCGAGAGCAGAGGCACGGGAATGATGCCGGCCATGCCCTCACGCAGCGCGGCGATCTGTAGGTCAAACTCTTCGAGGCGGAAGCGGATCGCCGCGTCGGCGTACTGCTGGCGGGTGGCGAATGTCAGCGGAATGCTGCGCCCACCCGGCACGATCGGCACCACCTTGCCGTTGCAGCTTCGCCCTTCGAAGCATTCGAGTGGGATGACGTCGTGGAAGTTCGCCTCGGTAACGCCCGACAGGTGGATGTCACGGATACTGCGCAGGCTCTGCACGTACATTGCGTCCGTTTCGTGGAGGTCGCTGAGCGTCACCGGGCTGCCGACGATCAGCTTCCAGATAAGCGGTGCGATGGGCAGCGCGAGCGGCTTGCGCGTGCGGATCGCGACGCCGAAGAGCACGCCGAGGAACTTGAACCACGCGAGGTCCTGCTCGCCGACGAGCTCCGGATTGAAGAGGTACTTGTCGCGATTGTAGCCCTCGTCGTTGACGGCGTTCGGCGTCGGCACGAGCAGTGGCACAACGCCGGAGGTGATCTCCTGGCACATCTCCGTGATGGTGTCGTCGAAGACGCCGCCGGCGTCGTCAGCGCCTTCGCCGACTAGCTTCACCTTCCATGCGCGCGACGGCAGCCGCAGCTCGGTGGGGCGGATCTCGATGACCTGCTTCGCGACCTGCGCGAAGATCGGACGCAGTTTGTGGCCTTTGTGCGCGATGCGTCGCACGACGATCTGCGGGCCGTAGTTCTTGCCCTGCACCATCGTTTTGCCGACGCAGCGCACGAACGGCAGGGTGTAGACACGTGCAGCGAGCAGTGGCCGCAATATCGGCGAGACGAGGCCTTCCAGTGGAGGCATATTCAACTCGCTTTGCTGTGTGCTCAGCGGCATGAGACTCCAGCACGAGTAGAGCTTGTCGGAGAATTTGTGCAGGAAGCGGAGACGCGCTTGGATCGCCTCGACGGAGAGCGCACGCAGATGTTCAAACTGAGTGGGCACTTCTGCGGGCAGGCCAAACGTGAGTGAGCTGGTGACGCCGGGTCGACGGCCCGGCATGGGGTCGGCACTCCACGCAGCTGAATGCGTCCTCCCCGTGGCGATCTGCTGGACGCCCTTGTTGCTCAGCTGCGTGACCAGCTGGGGCTCCCAGACGACGGAATGCGGCACGCCCAGCTGCTCCTCGCCGTTGACACCCCACGCAAACACCTTGTCGCAAGTTGTGAGGAAGAGCACATGCTCGGTGCCGACGGCAAAGTCGCGGAATGTCAGCCCAGCGAATGCCTGCAGCTCCTGCGGGCGGAAGTCGCCACGTTTTGCGATCGCCTCCTGCCAGTTGATGCGGTCCACACCCGACACGTACACCTTGCCCGACTCGCTGAGGAAGACGGTGAGGTTCGTGCCGCAGCCGATCTTCTTGATCACCTTCGGGTAGAGCGCCTCGACGAGCTGCGGCGTCGACTTGGTCGCCGTGTGGCCGAGGCCCAGCTTGCCGTAGTCGCCCTCGCCCCACGTCCACACGCGCCGCCCGTCGGTGGAGAGGCACGCGGTGTGGTTATGTCCGCAGGCAACCTGCCCGATCTGGTAGTTCTCTAGCAGCGTCACGCGCTCCGGATGCTTCTTGTTCGAGGTGGAGCCGAGCCCCAAGCGGCCGTAGTCGCCGTTGCCGAAGGTGAAGAGCTTGCCGTCGGCGGTCACCACCGCCGAGTGCTTGAAACCGCAGGAGAGCTGCACGATCTCTTCGTTCTGCAGCGATTCGATCTGGCGTGGTCGTCGCTGGCGATCGCTGTTGCCATGGCCGAGTTTGCCATAGTCGCCGTCGCCCCACGAGAAGAGCTCGCCGCTCTCGGCCAGCGCGAGGCTATGCCCGTCCGAGCCAACCGACGTCGCGAGGTCAGCGATGACGAAGCCCTGCAGAGTTGAGATGGCTGTGAGCGTGCGCAGGTCGTCGCTGTTGCCCTGTCCGAGGCGACCATAGCTGCCCTCGCCGCACGCCAACACCGTGCCGTTCGCCTGGATAACGAACGTGCAGTTGTGCCCGCAAACGATTTTCTTCGCGAGCGAGAACGACTCCACCTCGATGGGCACGGAGCTCTTCGCCTGCACCTCGGCGAGCTGGCCGAAACGATTCGAGCCCCAGAGGTAGGCAACACACTTGCCACCAATCTGCCAGTCCTGTGGCCGCTGCTTCACCCAATCCATAATCTGCTCGTCCTGCTTGATGCTCCAGCACGTATTCTGCACGGCGGCCATCTTCTGCTCGTCGTTCTCGACGTCCTTGACAAGTGCGAACGGCAACTCCGTGCGCTTCACGAGCGACTCGGAGATCTTCGCCGCCGTCGCAAACGTGTCGAACCACTGGCCTTCGGGCAGCACCTCCGCGTAGAAGTTGAGCGGCCGCAGTTTGGTGTAAAGCACGCCGTTGAGGTTCAGCAGCAAGGCTAGCGAAGCGAGCGCTTTCAGGTAGTTCGAGTGCATGAGGTGGACGCCAGTCTGCACGAGTAGCTTCTCGTTGTAGTACTGCTCCATGAGCATCTTCGGCAGCAGCATGATGAGCATCTTGAGGAAAGGCGCCGTGCTCAGGCCACGAATGCCGCTGCGCATCAGCGCGCTACGAGCGACGTAGAGCGCGCGATGTTCGAGGTAGTCTTCGTTGCCGTACTCCAACAGAGTGAGATCCTTGCCACGATTGAAGGCGATACACAGCTTGTTGTGGCGATTCCACGCCAGTCCGTTGGTGTCGACTCCGCCGGCTCCGGTGATTGTATGTGCAAGCACGCCGTCGGTTAGCGACCACAGGTTAACGACACCTGTCGGCGCTTTCAAACTGCCGCTGGCGACAAAGCAACCGCGCGGGTCAATGGCGAGCATCGTCACCGGCTCGCAGCTATGGCCCTGCTTGCTGAATGCCAGCACGGGCATCACGTGGACGTTCTTTGCGTCAGGCAGCAGCCACGCATTGACGGTGCCGTACACGGTGCCCGTCGCGAGGAGGTATGGCGTCGCCGTGTTGCCCATGTTCGGCGAGAACTCCACGTACGACGGCACGTGGTCGTGCTTCAGCGTGTGCAATAGCTGCAGCGCGTCCTCGGACTCCTTCCAGATCTTGCACGTCATATCCGTGGCGGCGGTGGCGAGGACGATACCCTCGGGGCAGTATCGTAGCGCGGTCAGTTCCGCCTCGTGCGCCCGCACGGTGATGATTCTGGTGTTTAGGTGCAGGTAACCTAGCTTAACGGTGCCGTCGAGGAAGCCGAGAGCGAACGCCTCCTCCTCGTGGTACCACTCGATGAAGCGCACCATGCTCGGCATCGAGTAGTTGACAAGTACGTCGCACTTCTTCGCGTCCCGAAAGACGCTCAGCAGCGCCACGGTGCCGTCCATGCGGCCGACGAGCAAGTACTCGGCGCCGCTCTCGTTCTTCTCCCTCGGCCACGACATGCACGTGATCAGCTCGTGCTGGTCGTCGATGTACCAATCGCGATAGCCCTCCTGATCGTGGCTAATCACCGGAATGGGCCAGATGTTGATGATGCTGCCGATGCAGGCGGCGATGTAGTTGCCCCGCGGCGACCACTTGACGTCGCCGATGAGCTTGTCGCGCAGGTCGCAGCCAAACACCTCGATCGATTCGTGGAAGACGAGCGTGTTCTCGAGATAGGGGTACACCATGATTGTGTAGTTCAGATACGGGTGCTTCTCGTTGTCGAACGCCCAGATGCGCACGGTGCCATCGTAGCCGGCGGACGCGAGCAGCTCGTTGCGCTGGTTGAACGTCACGCAGCTCACACGATTGTCGTGCCCCTCCATGGCGATGCTCACCTTCTCGGGAAGGTAGTGCGAGAAGTCGGCGTAGTTGACCTGCTCGGAGGTTGGCCCCGAGAAGGTTTTGATGCGCGTCGAGACGCACTTGAAGAGTTGCTGTGCTGCCCATTGGCGATTCTCCTGCGAGACGCGCTGCGACATGACGAACGCCGAGAGGGCGTTGACGAGGCTCAGAGCGTTCGTTGTGCCACCGCCACCGCCGCCGGCGTCGATCGGCGTTAGCGACGCCATCTCGACCTCCTCCTTGGGCAGGTCGAGCAGTGAGCAGCCGCCGTGCGTCGAGAGGATCGAGACGAGCGCCTGTGTGACGGCGAAGGCGCACTTGGACGTGCTCGGCGTATAGGCGGACATGATGAGGTCACGCGTGCACATGTTCACCACCATCTTCGACGAGTCGTTGTCGTTCTGCGCGAGCGCCGCGATCGCAACGCTAAGATTGTCGAGGCACGTGCTCTCCGCCGCCGACATCGGCACGGAGAGCTTGAAGCCCTTCTTCAGCGACGGCAGCGGCGTGTCGGGTTGCCGTAGCAAGCAGTTGGTGATCTCAACACGGTTCATCGCCGTGAGTGTCATCACCCTCGCCACTCGGCGAATATCCGACAGCCCGATAACCTCGAGGCTCTTAACCAAATTCACCGCATTTGCGGAGGAGAGCAGCGAGAGCACGTTCAGAACGATACTGCGACAGAGCAGAATGTGAATGGAGCGCGTCATGTAGCGATAGGCAGTGATGCGATCGTGCGGGTAGTTGATGAACGACGCCTGCTTGCCGAGATTCTTCATTTCGTACTCGTTCTGACGATGCGAGTTGTAGTTGATGGTGGGCACCGCCGACGAGCCAAGCGGGTCGTAATCCACCACGCCGATGCGTATCGGAGTCGGGTTGAACACCATGTCGGTGAGACCAAAGTGGGCCTTGATCTTCTCCATATCGTCCAGCTCGAGAAGATCGGAGACGGTGGGCAGCTTAAGATTGGAGGTGTCCTGTTCGATTTTGTTGTTCTCGTCGTAGATGATGTCCGGCGCGCGCACATGCAGGACGTGGAGGCGGTGATTTTGGTAGGCGGTGGCGTCGGTGGGACAGGCGCATGACGAGGCGTGCATTTCGACGTTGACCTTCTCGGATGGCTTCGGAGGTGGGTTCTGAGTGGCAGCGGCGATGGTGCGTGCGCAAGGACACTTCGGTTTCGTGCCGCACGGCTGCGCGAGGAAGTTGCGCAGCCGCTGCTCGTACTCGTGGCAGGGGCAGTGATCATCCTGCTGCGCGACGGCGACATTTGGTGCGGCGGATGCCAGCGAAGACGATGTGGAAATCGTCGCCCACGGTTGAGCGATTGTTGGCGGCGGAAGGGTGGGGTCGAGGACGTCGTCGGAGGATAACGGTGGAGGCAGGACGGCGGCAATCAGCGGGTGGCCTTCACCACGTACATGCATGCGCTCGCGATCGCGGTCGCGTGTGCGCTCCGTGGAGCGCTCGGCGAAGTAACCACGTACATCTGGGCAGCCTCGCCGTCGCATACCCAGACCGCAAACACGCGATGTATATGCCACTGCGTCGTGATCTTCAGCGATGCCGGTTCCTCCACCACCACCACCACTTCCGCTGCCGCTACCCTGCCGATGACGATTGATCATCGCAAGATTGCGGAACTGCAGCAGTTGCTTGGTGCTGGCGAAGATATTGCGCGATTGCAGCTGGTCGTCGTTGGTGTTTGTGGTGCTGGTGGCTATGGCACCGTCGGAGGAGGACGAGGAGGACGCACCTCCTCCGCATCCGCTCGCGCTGGCCGCGCTGTTCGCACGCCCTTCCTCCTCGACGCAGGTGTCCAGCGAGGGATGCTCGATCATCCACGTCGCGAGCATGTTGATCGTGTGCGCGCTCACTTCGCCCGAGCTCTTCGTCTCGTAGATCGCCTTCAGGATGTGGCGCAGCGAGAAGCCCATCTCGAGAAGTGGCGCCGCGATCGGGGGCGGCGGCGGCGAGTTCGACCGTCGGCGGAACGCCCACAGATCGTCCTCAAACTCCGAGTTGAAGATGATTGAGCGGCGGCGCGGCGGCGCTGCGGATTGCGCTAAACGTCGACGAGCATACGTACACACACAGAGAGAGGACATGCGGCACTCACCTTGCGATGCGTACGGATCGAGGATGTTCCACTGCTGGCCACCGCTGGCGGCGGCCGCAGCAGCGGCGGCGGCGGCCGCGGCGAGTTGCGTCGGCGGCCGGAAGGCAAACATCTGGCCGCCATTGCCCCCCGCTACGCCACTATGCAGCGAGCACACCGACTTTTTGCGTGTCTTCACCACAGCCGCAGCCGCCGCCGCCGCCGTGGTTGATGATGATGCCGCAGTTGTCGCCGCCGTCGTCGCTTTGCGATCGGGCAGCTCGCCGAACTCGCCGTACATGCCGCCGATCTTACACTTGACGTAGTTCGCATGCAGCACGCTCGCGGCGCGCTCCAGCTCGTCGACGCTGACGACGTTGCGCAGCTTGCTCTGCTCGATGCTCTTCTCGGCGACGGCACGCATCACGCGCTTGACGGCTGCGCGCATCTCCTCGCTGCCGGCGACCTTCACGCTGAGGCCGCCGCTCGAGACGAGGAACAGCTCCGAATACTTGCTCGACGTGAGCACCGAGTGCAGGCACTTGAGCGCGGCGAACTGCAGGAAGGAGAGCTTCATCACGCCGGCCTCGATCTGCAGCAGCCGCTTCTGCAGCTGACGCGCTTCGCCGCGACGCGCCTCTGCGCACTTCTTCGCCTCGATGTCGTCGAGCCGCGTGTCTGACTGCGTCGTCGCCATTTTCTCGCTGATGCGCTTCACCTCGCCCATGATCGACGAGACCATCTCGTTCGTTAACGACTCCACCGTGCGCGCCAGACCCTTGGACGCAGCATCCGACGCCGGCGACGCGCCCTGCTCGCTGAGGATCTTCGAGTCCGAGTTAGTACGCCACGCGTGCTGCGAAGACGCCGTCGCCGCTTTTTTCTCGGCAAAGTTCTCCGGAACGAGTAGATCCTCCTCCTCCTTGGTGAGGTTCACCATCGGCATCGCAATCTCGTCGGTGATGCCGCTAAGGCGGGCCAAGTGCGTGAGAATCTCGGGTGTTAGTCCGACTAGTCGGTAGGTGTTGAACGGCAACGGTTCGACAAAGTCGATGTGCGCAGGGGAGGCGACGTCCGTCACTTCACCGTCGGGCTCCCACTGCACCTTAACGGGCACGATACCCGGCTTGACGATGCCGAGTACGATGCCACGCTTACCCGACGTTTTTAGCTTGCAGAAGCCGCCCATACGCAGACCGCGATCGAAGCTACCAATCACCGCCATCGCGGACCAAACGTGCGCACAGAGTTTGTCCAAGTCGATGCCACGAAAGCAGTCGAGGTGATGCGCAGGTGATTCGTCAGCGGTGGTGACGGTAGAACCGGCCGCCGAAGCGTTCTTCATCGGAAAGAGGCTCTTAATCTCTTTGAGCCGGTGCACAATTGCGCCGTTAACCTCTTCTACCCATGTATTCGACACGTGCAGCTTGCGCACAAGCGTGATGATCGACTCGGCGAGAACAGCAGGCATCGGCGCTACTTCTGGCTCACCCGTTTGGTACGCGCGTTGATGTCCATTCACCTGCATGTCGGTGATCTTCACCTTCTCGCCCGGATTCGTGCTGTAGAACATCACGCACGGATACAGCTCGGTGGCATCGATGTTCTCGAAGGCGACGCGTGGCTCCTCGCCGTTCTTACCGAAGCTCAGCGTGCGCGCATCCATGTCGAGCACCACCGTAATGTAGTCGCCCTGCGTGTAGCTCTCGAGGCAAAGATCGCACTCGCCATTGTGGTAGAGGCTGCCGCTGTACGCACGGTACAACCACATGTCACGCGTATTTCGATGGCTGCAGTCCTGCACCGGGAAGCGTGCGACCCCGATGCAAGTGCCCTCATTACCCTTGTTCTCCTTAACGATGAGGATCTTCCACTGGTAGCAACCGCTCTTCATTGGGCTCAATCCGAGGCCGTAACCGCGACCGCCGGTGTCATGCACGAGGGTTAGGTTGTACTCGATGAAGCAGTTCGAACACTTCTCCGGATCGAAGCCAAAGTCTTCAATAACGATGTTGTCCTCTTCTTGAAGGTCCTTGGTACTACACCAAAATGGCGAAAGTTTAGCTAAACACGAAAAACAAAACATGCGTCGTCGCATGACTTACATGCATTCAATCACTTCCTGTTCGTCGTTGAGGTCATCCCGCTCCAAAGCGTTAATAATCCCCCACACTTCAAAAGAGAGCTGTGTGAATAGCTTATCGACAATGCTGTTGCGCTGCGCCACGTCGACGTGCTTCGGCTTGAGGCGAGGCAGGATGATTTGCAGAATCTGTATGACGAGCAGTTTCGGACGGAGACCGTACATGTTCAACCGCAGCTCGAGGTCCGAGCGCTGGCTGTGCAGCACGACGAAGAGCGCATCGATCCATTGCTTCTGCGCGAGGTACTTCTGAATGATGCCGTCGGTCGCGATCGTGCGCAGGAAGACGAGGAAGTCGCCCATCAGCCGGTCGTAGTTGTTCTTGCAGCGCATATACATCGCCTGGTTCTCGATCTCGTCGTAGTTCGGCTTGTTCGTGACGATCTCGTTGAACTGCACGAAGAGCTTCTCGATGACGGACTCGCGCGTCGCCGCCGAGAGGTCCTTGGCGTGAATGCAGCAGGACATTGCAAGGATGTGCGTGAGGCGCAGCGCGGCCACATTGAGCATCTGCGTCTTGCTGATGATGAGCTTCGGCACCATGAGGTAGTTGTACATCTCCATGAGGATCGGCAGCAGGCCGCTTTCGATGACAAGCGAGAGATCGCTGGCGTGGTAGCGCGTGCTCAGCGAGAAGAGCGTGAGCAGCTGCAGCTGCTTCTTGGCGGGGTCGGCGACGTTCGCCGCGAGCGATTCGACGAGCAGCATGTAGATGTCGTGAACGACGCCGCGGATGCTCAGCTGCGTGCGCGCCGGCGACGCGTTGATGCCCTCGAGGTAGTGGTGCAGCTGCGTGCACGACTCCTCCGCACGCGTGCTAAACAGCCCGAAGCAGCCGGCAAGCAGCTGCTGCTGGATGCAGTTGTGGATCGTGATGCTGGGATCCTTGCTGCTCTGCAGCATCAGCGTGTAGATAAGCTTGAGTGAGTTGAGACGATCGTAAGCGCGTTCGCCCTGCATCTGCAGCGCTTCGCTGAGAACCTGCAGGTCCGTCGACCAACCATCGCCCTTGGCCGCGAGAGGTTGCTTTTCGGCCGGCTCGTTGCAGACGAAACTCAACAGCGCGCCACAGAGTTTACGCATTGTCTCGTTGCGATGCGGCAGAGCCTCGTACGTGTTCACGTAATGCATGCCAGCGTGGGATTTGGCTTCCTCTTTGGAGGAGGCCTTCAGCTCCTCGTTGGTGAGCGAGAGCGGTTCGAGGCAGAGCAGTATGTAGAGGGTGCGGCTGAGGATGTGCTTGCAGTAGGTGTAGAAGCGATAGTCGGTGTAGTTGACGCCCTCGTAGAACTCGCGCTCGTCCTCTTCGAAACGGCGCTCCTTCTCGAGTTTATCCTGCGCATCGTCTTCATGCTCGTGGCCGCCACCGCCCTCGGCCTGCTCGGCATTGCGACGCTGTTGGTCGGCCGCTTGCTGCGCTTGCATTTCTTCCTCCTCGCTACACTTGGAGGTGCACGCGGCGCTGAGCATCCGCTGGCGTAGGGTGAGCACGCACTTGTACACCTCCTGCAGGCAACCGTTGACCTCTCGGCCGCGTCCCATCAGGCTAAAGTGCTTCAAGCAGGTGAAGAGGAAGCAGCGCACGATTG